>JAFEMH010000772.1:0-280000 GCA_022495995.1 Adenophora triphylla var. japonica
GGATCACCCCATATCCATACCCACTTGAATGATCGACCGCGGATCTCGTGTGTTTTCCAAGTGAATTTCCTGATGGAATTCGATTCTCGATAAGGTCTTGGTTCATTCTGCATTTCCCCAAGCCAGTAAGGTTTCAGAAGGGCGTCCCGTGTCACGCGACACAACATGCCAGGCCGGAGTCTTTGTGTCACGCTGACACACGGCTCAAGCCAAAGTGCATCCCTGTCGTCACGCGCACACGCTTTGCCACTCTGCAGAAGCTTCATCTTTCTAATTCGTAACTGCTCTTGTAGTTTTGTAACTGGGATGTGGCCCCCTTGCATCAAGTGGCTCACGAGTTGTATGCCTCTCATTTTATCAATAAAATACATTTATCACGTTTCTTGTCTTATACGTTCCCACATCGTTTATGAATACATTGGATGTTTGTTGTTGAAAGACTCATTTACGAGGCGTGTTGGGTGAACCCTCGGTTCTTCCCAACACGTAATCTTGACCCCCGAACCCTCTCTTTGATTTCAAATTGGTTTTTCAATGTTTTCCATTAAAATGGCGTGGCAACTCCTTTTCATTCATTTTACATATCTCCCGTCCTATTTTCCAAAACAATAAAACTTTAATTTTTCATACTGGGTACATTCAGGTATAGGTTGGTCAAAATATTACGTAGGAGATCTCATCGGGCCCGGTAGCTGTCATTGTCGATTGGCAAGTCAATAGAGTTGGGGTGTCTAAAGATTGGTGACTATAAGGAGACATGTCCATCATCGGTTCCATCAATAGCAACAAAACTAACATCAACATCTTCATCTCGAGTTAGCGTCCTCATTTTCGTAATCGGGCCTCAAACCAAATTGGCATAACCTTTTCTCGTTCCTTCCTTTGGCTACTAAGCTTTTGGATCTAGGTTTTTTTAAAAGGTTTCTTCATAAGGAATTCATACTTAGGTTGAGGGCATTTTGAAGCGAAATGGCCAGTGTTTCCTACAAAGCTAGCAAAACTAGCTCACCTCGAGCATTTTTGCCACTCTATTGAGGTTGAGGTTTGGCCTTTCCTTTCGAAATTCCCGCATCTTTGGAATGATGAGGATTTGGGTTGGAATGATTTGTCAGGATTGTTGGGATCTTTTGAAATCCTTGAATTTTCTATAATTCCTAGCAAAGGCAAAGAAATTCATCTTCCTCAAGAGGGCAAGCTTTGATTGACATTGGTTTGGTTCATAAGAGGCCGAGAGGTTGAGGGAAAGTCATTGGCGGATTGGTTATTAATCAAGGAAGAGCCCGAAAAATCTCGATTGAGCCGGCAGAGATAAATTTTTAAACCGTTTTTGAACTCCACCTAGCCTGTTGAAGTTCTTCCTCATATAAAAACAAAGTTGACACAATATTTTGAATGTGAGTTGTATTCAAATCTCGGCATTCTTTTCAAAATATCAACCTTGACATGCCACAAATCTCCAAGAGAATCGAGGAACCTCATGTTAAGGTCTTTCATTGTGTAAATTATGCCTAGAGAATCGCAAGAGTTGCTTACCTCACGTAAAACGGCCGTACGTTTCCTTTAATGTCTCATTTTCTTCTTGAAGGACTCGAACTCGCCTACACTTTTGTAGAGTCTGGTTGTCCTTAGCCACTTGATCTCCTTCAAAATATCTCGAAAGGTGCTTTGCCACACTTGTTGCAGCCTCATAGCATTGTACTTGTTTGTACAGCCAGCCTATCATCAAGACCGTGGTTAAGATGTGCATAGCTTTCCTATCCAAGGATGCACAAATCTTGTCATCTTCGGTCCATTCTTCACGGGTCTTTGGAACATAAGTTTCATACACCTCGAATTCTTGTTCTGGCCCATTCTTCATGGGACCATCTCTCGACTACACCATTAACTGTCATCTATTGAATCCATATATCGCATAATTCTCGTTTTTCCACACCGGAAATTCGTTTTCGTTTAACATGATGTTCGCATGAGTTTTACCGCCATCTTGGAATCGGCAATTCAAGTTGTTACGCTTGGAAAAATATTTTTCGAAAATTGAAAGCACCGATGCCAATTGTTAGGCCCAATTGGTAGGAATCAAAGCTAGAGGGGGTGAATAGCCCGTTAAAACATTTTCTTAAAACTCTTAAAAACCTTTAAAATGTTGAGTATCTATTCTCAATGGCTAACTCGATGGGACTAGTTTGCACAAATAAAATGATATCGCTAGAGTACTCACACAAATCGGTTAGGCAAGGGATTTTCAAGGAGTAAGTTAAAATCTCATGCAACAAGATTTTCTAAGTGAGGTCAAACAGTAAGGTATGCAAGAATAAGAATCAACAAAGTGTTGTGACCAGTTGAGAGATTATCAACCGTTACAACAACACAAATAATAACCAAACACAAAAGGAAATGACACAGCTTGTTTGAAGAGGTTCACGTTGTTAAATAATCTGCTACGCTCCCTCTACCAAGTTTGGTCAAAACTTGATTTGTGAAAGTGCACTATTAATTAATGATGCCTAACTATTACGTACTTCAAGCCAAATGATTGAAGGCTGCTAAAAGTAAAGTGACCACTAATGGATCGTGCAACAAGTATGACCAAGTGTTTTCTAGAGATGTGTTCACAAGTTGAACTGATTTCTCTAGGGTGTGTGTATGATTCAATCAATGTGTTCCAATCATAGTCTTGTTTGGGAACACAACAAATATTGATTGAAATTGCTCACTGCTTGTCCTAACAGAGATATGGTCTAGTGAATATGAAGGACTTGAATGCCTTGAACTTAAATGCTTGAAGGTTGGTAGTTCTTGGAAACTCACTCTCAAAGATCTTAAATGCACCAACCTTCTTCAATGCTTTGGAGAAGCTATTTATACTGGTCTTCAAAATAGAGATGTTGTCTCTGAAGAGGTTAAAGGAGATGACTTGGACTGGCAGGCATTTAATGAGGATATCTTTTTCATTTAATGCCTGAGATTTGGTGAAGATATTTTCTATTGATTAGTTGAAAGGATGTGAGTACCGGTAACTATGACATTCCTCTTCGAGACTTCGACATGATGCAAGAATGTCTTCTCAAGCATGCTGCTTACCAACTTCAGCTAAATTGGGGGCCGAGTAGTTGGGATCAATAAATGCTTCGACTAGCGTAAGGAAGCTTGTTCAATAAGACCGGACTGCTAGCAACCGATAAGCCGATAGGTGCTTGACCGATTGGGGTCTCAACCGGTTAGAGAGATAATCGGTTAAGTAGTCAACCTAAGTTAGGGAAAACTTTTCTATCAAGTAACAAGTTAATCACAAGGAAAATCTTCGTGTCTTCAAGTCTTCAAACTTTGAGAAAATTACATTAATAAGAACACCGGCACTAGCACTAAGGGAACCTAACATACATAGAAAAATTCTATTTGGTCTAGTTAAAATTAGGGTCCTCAATAATGCTTATATGATTTGGATTAAGCAATTCTAAAGTTATACATATATTTGACTAATGTATAATATGCTCTCTCATACCTTCGATTTTCCGGCGCTTCATAATGAATCAAATATGTTTGCACATAATCATCATTCAAATTCCATCATCACCCTCTCCCAAATCGACATCATAATCACTACTACCCTCCCGATATTTATTATCAACATCGTCTATCATTGCATCTATATCGTTGTCTTCTTTTCTTCTTCTTCTTCTTCTTCTTCATAATCTACATTATCTTCGTAATTATCATTATCAATCGTATCATTTGGGCATAAGATGTTACCATAATTTAAAGTTTGTGTTGATACATGCTGCCAGGTACTCGGGACCAACCCCCGCATCACTTCAAGCTATAACTTCGTGAAGACCTATAAATGGTCTATGTGTGCAAAGTTGTTTCAAACTCGTATAACGTCGATTTTTAATCAATTTTACAACCAAATACAAATACCGCAAATTACCCATCCCCCAAATTTAGCTAAAACATCAAACATTATATCCATACACGTATCATCTTCAATACGGAAAGGAAATTACTCACCAATCCCGCTTTAAAAAGTATGAAAACATCTATAAATGACTTACAAATCATATTGTAACCGATCTAAGCCCATCTTTTTATATAATTCATCAATAAATTCATTGTATCTTCATCGACAATTAGCCCTAATTGCACATTTTGACCATTTTTGAAAATGAGGACCATCAAAGAGTTGTTTATCATCACCTCCCCCAATAGAATATGAAAATGATTGAACTCCCATTCATCTTTAATCCTAAATTACGAAATCAAAGTGCTAAACTCTAAATAACAAAACCCTAACATTTATATCTATAATATACTAAAACACAGCTTAAACACTTAAATTTATATATCTAAACACAAGTGAAAACTATGATTAAGATAATGTTAATTTACCTTGATTTTTGGTATTCAACGATTTCCCGATGAAATTAAATGATGTGAAGAGGATAAGTGAGAATGGGAATAGATCCTGAATTGAAAACCTTATCCTCTCAGAACCGGCTTTTCTAAACTGTTACACCATGTATCGAGTTCACTGTACGCGTGAACTCGCTACACGGTGTAGCGATTTTCGATTTGTTAGTCATAGTTGATTAATTTAAAGGTTTAAGCCCTAATTTAACTTAAAACTCGCTACATGGTATGGTGTAGCGAAGTTTCAACGGAAAAATGTTGAACTCGCTTATACCATGTATCGAGTTCTAAAAATATGATAATTTTGAAAATAGTTTCAAATGTAAGTTATTTTGAGATTTATAATTTAAAATGGAATTATTTGAGAAAAAAAAATCTTAAATAGTACACCATATTAATTTATAAAAATCATAAAAATAAATTGCATATTTTGATCGCTCCAACAATTCTCCCCCATCTAAAGTTCTCTATTTAGCACCTGACAAAAGACGACGCTAAACGGCCTTGGCGGATTCCGAACTTCATCTCCCCCACCCCACCCAACAATGTCCTCTAATCGCTCCTCTTCGTCAATGGCTATTCCCTCAAACCTTACACCTTCCCATTCTTCCTCCCCTCTCACATAAGCCCTTCTTAAACCCTAATTTCTCCATCTCCAAATCTTACATCCACTCTTTCATTTCCCTCTTTCGACTCTCCGCCACCTCCGGCGGCATCGTCTCTCCGATTTCCCACCTGCTCCATCTCTCCTCTCTCGTAAAACTCCACATTGCCTCCCGTAAATCCGGCAAAGGTCGCCGATATTCCTCTCCCTCGCCCTCTTCCCGGCGCTATCCTCCCCTTACGTATATTTGAATTCATTACAACATGATTACATGATGCTGGACAACCTCTTCCATGTCCATCTCTCGTTTCGGGATCATTTCCATCAACAACACCACCGCAGACGGGGATTGTGGAGGTCGTCAAGTACGAACAATTTTTCGCAACTGTTCTAAGACCATCTCCAATGCATTCCTTCAAATTTTACTTCATTTCTTCAAATTTTTCTTCAAATGTTGCTTCAATTTGTTTTCCCTCTCCAATCCATTCCTTCATTTTTTACTTCAAAAAAAATATTCTCAGCATCTTTTCATTCCACCTCATCATTCAACTAATTCTATAATTTCACAAATACTATACAAAGTTTAATCCTTTTACATATTCAGCATTCTCTTTTGTTTAGAAATAAAAATTCAAATAATGTATTTATAATTCAAATTACTAATGAAATATATTTTATTATTAAAGAAAAAATACAAAATAAAATGACATTGACGTAAATGATATATTGACATAAATGAAATATATTTTAATATATTTGTCTAACTTTGTCTCAAATAATTATCCCAATATAAACATAAAAAAATGAGTAGGTTTTGTGAAAAACTAGTTTTCTCAACTTGTTAAGAAAAAACTAGTTTTCAGCACTGTTTCATCGCTCTTATCGGTTAGACTTAGTGTTTTAGAACTAGTTTTTTCTTATGTTATGGAAAAACTAGTTTTTCACTAGATTTTGACTAAAAAAAATTAAGATTATTTTAAATAATAAAAATGTTATTTTTAATTTTTATAATAAATAAGATGTAACTTTAAAAAACTAGAAGGACTAAATAGTAATTTGAAATCTTACTTAAAAAATGAAGGAAGATGAAGCAACACTATTCATCTCCTTCATTTTTATTTTATAAGGAAGAAATGAAGTGGGTTGAAGGAAGGAATAGTAGGGAAATTGAAGAAATGAATGAGAAATTGAAGATCATTGGAGATGCTCTAAGGGAATGCCGGTAAATGTCCCAAACATATTAGTCAACATAAGCATGCTGCATTTTTTATACGTATAGTATGAAGAATGAGAAAAAGAACTTTAACAGTAGTGGACGACTTAAAGAACCGAGACTTAAAGAACCGATCGCGATACTACCAACTCTCTGTTCATGATTGTGAAAGTAATACAACTATATCGGCTTTCATTGCATCTTAGTTAGAGAGTTATGATGTACCCTCAAGCTCTTTGTTTCTTAAATCTCTAATACATCCCATCCCAATATTGCTTTTTTGATTCAATGGTTATTTTGAGTGACCACGAGGACTCCGCTACTACATCTTCTTTGAAAAGAAAGAGAAGCTGCAATCTACATTACGATCGATATGATGTTTTTTTGAGTTTTAGAGGTTCAGACACCCGCTACGGTTTCACTGATCACCTGTACGATCATTTGAAACGAGCTGGGATCTCTACTTTTAGAGACGACGATGAACTGAAAGAGGAGAAAGTCTCAAACAACAACTTGGAGAAAGCAATCATAGAGTCATCTGTCTCGGTTATTGTCTTTTCTGGAGAAGTACGCGTCTTTCCAGTTGGTGCCTTGATGAATTAGTGAGGATTCTTGAACAACAGAAGATACAAGGTGATCATAAGGTTTTACCCATCTTCTACCGGGTGGATGCATCTGATGTCAGATACCAAAGGGGAAGCTACAAAGAAGCGTTGAATCGACACATAGAGAAAGGTTATGTTGGGCTGGACAAGATCAATATGTGGAAGGCAGCTCTTACTGAAGCTGCTGGCCTGAGTGGATTTACCTTAGACAGTGACAATGACAAGGGCGGGTATGTTTGTTTCCTTCTTCATTAGCTTCATTTCCCGATATACTCCCTCCGTCCCACGTGAATACAAACTGCCCAAAATGGAAATAAATTTATTATTTTATATTCACCCTACCCCACCCACTCATTCTCTCTCTTCATTTCCTACCACACAATTTATTCAACCAACTTCACTCATTCTCTCTCTTCATTTCCTATCACACATTTTCATTATCTTAATAATATTTCTTAATTATTGTGCCCGGAAAAATGGTTTGTAATCACATGGGACGGAGGGAGTATATAAATTGGTACAGCATGCTTTTAACCCGAGTTGTGGATCTGATAGTTGTAATTCATTTAATCCACTAATTGGTTTCAATTTCAAGTACTTACACAACAACTATCTAAGAAGTCCTGCTTCAGCGAGACAGTATCTTGAGGATTAGTCTCAGGCCTAGTTTAAAGCTCAAAACCTATGGATATAATTTGAGGAAACAAATTTATAGGCATTTTTTTAATTTTAATTTTCTGTTTATACTATTTTAACTCTACATGAATTGTGCCAATTGAGAGTTAATTTGTGTGAATTTGTATGAAGTATTAAAGCAATTTTTTAAATTGGGTTTGTTGCACTTTTCAGGCCCGAAACAGAATTCATTCGTAGAATTGTGTGTGAGGTTGAAAAGAGTCTAACGAACCGCAAGACTTTAGATGTCCCCGAATGCTTAGTTGGAATGAATTATCGAGCCATTTGGATTGACTTATGGTTGAAAGATAGATCCTCGGACAATAATGTGCTCATCATTTGTGGGATTGGTGGAATAGGGAAGACAACTATTGCCCAATATTTTTTTAATGAATATTTTCGAGATTTTGAAGGTAGATGTTTCCTTGCAAGCATTGCAACGACGTGGAATCAAATCGGGTTGGGGTTTGTGGTTTACAAAGTGAACTTCTTTCAACCATTCTAAATAAAAGGGAAGAAGTGAGAATTTATAACTGCGATGAGGGCACCGTAAAGATAAAGAGAGCTATATGCAATAGAAAGGTCCTTCTTGTCCTCGATGATGTTAGTGAAACAGAGCAGTTGGAGGCACTTCTAGGACAACCACAGAGGCTGTATCCTGGAAGTAAAATCCTAGTAACTACTAGGAACATGTCGTTGAAGAAATATTTCACCATTCCCCCTGAGGTCCATAATGTTGAATGTTTAAAAGACGAGGCCTCTCTGAAGCTCTTTAGTTGGCATGCTTTTCGACAACTTCTTCCCCCAGAAGAATACACGCAGATAACAAAAGAGATACTCTTGCGCTGTGGAGGCCTTCCCTTGGCTCTTGTAACTTTGGGTTCTTCTCTACGCAAAAGTTGGATATAGAATTTTGGAAAGAGCAATTGCAAACATGGGATGAAATTGGGAACCCTGATGTCCACAAGGTCATGCAGATAAGCTATGATTCTTTGAAACATGAGACGGTAAAAAATCTGTTCTTGCATGTTGCTTGTTTTTTTGTGGGAGAAGAAAAAGATTACGTGGTAAAAATATTAGACCACTGCGGTCTGCATGCTACAGTGGGAATCAAAAACCTGATTGATAGATGTCTGATAACAACATATGACAATAAGTTGATGATGCATCAGGTGATTCAAGATATGGGGCGAGAAATAGTCGACAAGAAATGTCCTAACGAGCCTCGGAAGAAGGAGTAGATTGTGGTTTCATGAGGATTCTTTTTATTGTACTGAAAGATGATAAGGTATGGAAAACAATCTATTGTTACATGTCTAAACTTTGTGCTGATGCATCCTTTGCAAGTCATTTGAAAATGATTTATGATTTCTTTCTATGTTCTTAATTTAGGGTAGTGAAGTTGTTCAAGGCCTCATTCTTGATGGGCAGAAGATTATTAAAGCGGAGTCTGACAGACCAAGTTTTCCTGCTGCTGATGCAAATCCACACTTAATCACGAGATTGCTCGACTATGTGAATAAGAAAAAAGAAGAGGTCCTTGAGAGATATCTACCTTCTAAGAAAGGAGAAATGAGAATAGATTCATTTGCAAAGATGGTAAATCTAAAACTTCTGAAGCTGAATTATGTACATCTCACTTGATCGCCGTAATAAATTCCCGGAGGAATTGAGATGGATAAGTTGGCATGGATGTCCTCTTGAATATGTACCCATGGAGTTGCCCCTGAAGAACCTTGTTGCTTTTGACTTGCAACACAGCCTATTAAAACAAGTTTGGAAAGGTTACATGGTATGCCATTTGGTTACATTTTTTATACTTAAGGTGTCACAATGACAAGCCACTTTTAACATTCTTCTACTGCTTTCTTTTCTCGCAGGAACTTAAATCGCTGAAGTTCCTTAATCTGAGTTACTCACTGGAACTTTGCCAAACCCCTGACTTTAGAGGACTCTGCAGCTTGAGAGATTGATCCTCAGAGGTTGCTCTAATTTAGTTAAGGTGTGCGAAACTATTGGAATACTGAAGGCACTCCTGCTGCTAGATTTTAGAGATTGCAAGAGTCTGAGAGATCTTCCTGGTTTACCAGAATCTCTTTTAAGACTGGATCTGTCAGGTTGTTCGCTTCTTGGTGAGTTTCCAATTGAGCAGCGAAATGTAAAGCCTTCTGATGGGTATAGAGTAGTGAAATTTGCATCACCAAATATCCCTACAGGACCGGTCAAGTTATTCGCCCATTTACCTCGCCTTCTAGTAAAGTTAAGTCTTGAAGGCTGCAATCTGTCAGATGAAAGTTTTCCGAGGTATTTTAGTGGGCTATCCTCATTGGAGACGCTGGATCTAAGTGGAAACTTGATAACCAGACTACCCGATTGTGTCAGAAATCTATCAAATTCTAGGCTTTCGCTACTCTATGTTATAAATTGTCCACAGCTCCAATCAGTTATACATCCGCCAAGCACTGTAATCGACTTGTATCTCGAGAATAAAAAACAATTGGAAAAAACTTATAAGGCCGAACTGGAGTGTAAACATTTTTCTCTGATGGCTGATTACGAGATTACAAAACATATTGAAAATGAAGGTTGTTTCAAGGTGGTAAATACAGGGATTGTTGAGAGAAAAGTAATAAAGAACCTGGGTTTAGAATCAGTGCCGAAAGGCTGCATGGGCAAGGTTCTCTCTCTCTCTCTCTCTCTCTCTCTCTCTCTCTCTCTCTCTCTCTCTCTCTCTCTGACACATACATGCAATATAAGCCACACAGAGAAACAATTGGTAATGATTTGTTATGGTGCAACTGTGCAGGTATTTTATCAGTTTGGTATATTCAGCACCTTTGTTAAAAATACAACAAGGGTTCCCTGGTTGCTTCAAAACCTACTACACAGATGGAGAAGATGACTCAACAGGTTGCATCAATGTTCCTTTTGGGGAAACGGGCAGAGCAAAATTACAGTTTACCATTCCTTCTTCTTCTGTTGCCAGGAAAATTCAAGGCTTGAATATTTGTTTGATCAAAAGACCAGATCGTAAATGATGTTACTTTTTATTATTGTTACCGTTTGTAATAAGACAAAGGATTTGGCGTGGACCTACTTCTATGCGGATGGGTTTGTTCTCTCCGACGGTCATTAGAAGAACACATGTGGGTAAGCACGTGGAAGTGTGAGGATCTGTGGGAGGCTGGTGATCAAATTCAAGTATCCTTCAAAATTTATGATTTCTTTGGGGATGAAAAAGTTGAAGGTGAAAGAGTGTGGAATAAGGATTGTCTATGAAGAAGAAGAAGAAGAAGAAAAAGATTTAAGCAAAGGGGGCTTCTTTGGAGTGATGAAATGAATGTTTCCTACTCCAATTATCGTACCCCCGGTACCCATTATTTTCTCCCTTGGCCTTTCTCCTTATTATTTTCATAATAGTTCAAGCATTGGAAGAAGAAATGGATGGACGTGCAGGTATGTACTCTTTTTCATTTTTCGTGAACAAACTAAAAATTACTCTCTCCGACCCAATATGAATGCCCAAAATAGTAAGAAAGAAAGCTTCCTCTCTTTGTAGTTGGATTTGGGTTAGAGCATATAATTCCTTGCATTCTTTAAAAAGCTTTTCTCCTACTCAATGTTTTTGCAGTACAAGTTGTGGAATGGTGGGGTCTCAACCTCAACTTTCGTTCCAAAGGACCACGACTGATGTATATTACATACTGACGTATACTCAAGTAGCAAAGTTGGAGGGGAAAGTAAAATAAAATTCTCACAAAAGTTTAGTTGACAATATTTGATTGGTGTTTAAATCATTTAGTTCTTGGGCCCACTGAATATACATTCAATTAAATACTGCCTACTAGTATTATTTTGTTAACATGTTTTTACGACTAGTTTGTTTCCTTAGCATTGCTCATTTTCAAATTACCATTTAATTACACTGCAATTTGTGGATAGTTTCGTGACCGACTAGGTTCTTTAATCGAGTGTAGTCCTAGTGTACAAAGGCCACGCTCTATGATGTCTGGACTTCGATTTATCCCGCCGAATCCTTTTTAACAAAACTAAAATACGATTGCTCGCGTACATAGGTGGAGTAAAGAACTAAAGAAGTAGCATCACAAAGCCGCGTCACCTGATTTGGCGATTTTAGTTTCCTCTTTACGCAAGAATTCAAATATTGTCGTTTGGAAAAAGCAATCCCGAAAATGGGATGAAATTGTGATGTGCAGACTAGCTATGTTCCTTTTGAATATGAGAGAGTGAAAAAGTTTAGTTGGGGAATTTCTATTTCCACAATAAAAATTCTAGTGGCACAATCTTTTTTTTTTTGTTTTCTGTTATTATGGAAAAAGAAGAGAGATAAATGATGTAATCATTACTCCCTACATTACTTATTATTTCATAGAGTTCTCATAATAGTAAGGATGATAATTATTATTTTTAATTTGTGAAAACACTCTTATATACTCCTCCGTCCCGGCTCGATTTAGGATTTATTTCCATTTTGGGCGCCCCACCCGATTTAGGACGGTCCAAAATTAAACCTTAAATCACTATTCTCTCCACTCATTCTCTCTCCTACATTATTTTAATACTCCCAACACCATTATAATTTATTATTCCCTCCACTCATTCTCTCTCCTATTTTTAAATTACACTCACAACATTTACCTTTTCCTTAATCCTCGTGCCGGTCCAAAAAAATCCTAAATCGGCGGGACGGAGGGAGTATACAAGTACATCCATATTATACTTTAAATAAGAAATTGATTAAGAGTTCACTTGTTTTATACATTTAGTTTTTTTTTTCAAATAATATTAATACTTTTAATTTTACTGTAAAATAAATTTAAACTAAAAATATATATGCATAAAAAATAAATATCAAGAAACCAATCTTTGTTTCATTTTGTTTTTACTTGCCTTTACAAAAAGAAGAAATAAAAATCATACTACTTATTACTTATAAGAACATCCATTATTAGTAATTAAAATTTTCAAACTATGCAAATAAGTTAATGACTTCTTAATATTTCTAAAAAAATCACAAAAGCACCACTTTTTCGATAAAAAAACAGTGATTTTTTATAACAAAAAAATAGGGTGGGGCTATCTCCAATACAAATATACTTATCTACTACATTCAATAAATATTATTGAATTATGTAGCATATGGACACTATTGCCCTTAAAAACATCTTATTTCAATATGGAAAGAAATTTGAATTTTTTATGAAACCATGTTATCCTTACTTGTACTTTTCAAAAAAAGATTTTTTTTTTTTTTGGTGATTTGCAAAAATATATTAAAAAATAGGACAATGAGTTATTGGGTTAATGATATTAAAGAAAAATATGTGAACGGTATAAACCGAGGTACGAATGTGGGTCATAATCGGCAAGGTCCAATGGATTGGACCCAATATATAATTCATGCAAGTCTCAAATACGACATAGGAGTGAGCCTTCCTTACCTATACTCGCCATGTATCCTCGCCATTTCTCCCACTATGCCGACCTAGACATAGCAAAGCGAACAAATGACTAAGGCACATAATTCTTGTATGCCGACCTAGTGCACTTACTAATACCGATTGAAGGCACCTCTCGTATGCCGAGAAAGGCATCCGGTCAAAGCCGACGAAGGCTTCAACAAAAGATTGAGGACACCCTCCTCGGCCATCATCCAGACAAGAAAACAGACTTTCCTATTCTTGCTCCCCTCTTCCTCGGCACAACCTCAGTAACCGACCAAGCATCACATGCCTAGAGCCACGACATAAGGCAATTACTTAATCCTACTCAAATAAGTGATTGTGGGTAGTTATAATCCAACTAAGATTATAGCCTCCTCTCACACAACTTCCTATTCAAAGATGGACTCCACATCCTATACCTATAAATACAAGCCATAATTCACATTATTTTCGTAACGCATCTTTTGGCTCTAAACTCTTGTCAATTGATTTCTCTCTATGTATCACACAAATACTTACTCACGCCGGAGGGCCTTCGCCAAGTGAAGCCCCGCTTAGTTTACGTGTTTGTTCATCTTTTCAAGGCTATTCAAATATCCAGGATACAACTCTCGTCGCCGGATTTGGTCTCGATCCAAACATTTTTCGCATCATCAATTTGGTTTCATCGTCGGAAAACGATTCGTATTATCCATTCAATAGCTTGAAAAATTATGTTTCACTTTTCTAATCCTAATGGAGGACGACATACCGTAAGTATCACTCCCGATCCGTATAATATTCTTGTGGAGGAGACTCACGGTAACATTAGGACTTCTTTTCCTCTTGCCAATGGGGAATCGCCACCTCCTCCACCATTCAATGACGGGCCGCCACCCCTAGTAATGAATCCTGGATTCTAGCGGCGTAAAACATCGAACATTATATCCATACCCGCATCATCTTCAATACGAAAAGGGAAGTACTCACCAATCCCACTATCAAAGGAATGGGATATATACAAATAACTTCCAACTCATATTGTGTCTCGGTCTACACCCGTCACTTTATATAACTCATCAATCAATTGATTGTATTTCCATCTACAATGAGCCCTATATTAAGGATCAACATCGCCTAACAGCTACTCCTCAAGAACATCGCCTTTCCTACGCTACTAAGGATCAACATCGCCTTTCCAACAGCTTACTTCTCAAAGATACCACATTCACTCCTCGAATCCGCCTCCACCTTGATTTGTGCTATTCATTATCTTTGTAAATTCATTGTAAATCCATCGCTTAATATTTTGTATTATCTTGTATTTAAAATTTAAAATAACTTGTATAGTTTAGGAGATAGAGAAAATCACATAGATAGAAATCATCTCTATTCCTGTATAAATACCTCACAAGCATCAATAGAAAAATCATCTTTTGTCTTTCCCTTTTTATGGTATCAGAGCATAAGCCGATCTCCCTTTTCTCCCACCCGCCACCACCAGCTTCCGCATGGCCAGTCCTTCCAACACCCTCCCAAACCCAGCCGAGCCCAATCACCCTATCACTCTTGTTAATCTCTCAAACCGCAAACCCTCACACCCTCACCTATCTCTCGTGGTCTTCACAAATCACTTCCCTTCTCTATGGGCTCGAACTTCTTAACTTCGTTGATGGAACTCACAAACAACCACCCGACACCATTAAAAGTGATGGACCAGACACACCCCGCCACCATCACATGGAACAGCAAGACTGCGGTTTAATCCTAGGGCCCTCTAGGAACTTTAGACGATACTGTCGCACCCCTAAGTATCTCATGCCAAAACCTCTCATGAAGCTTGGACCATCCTTAAGCAAAACCTATGCCAATCCCTCACGTGGCCATATCCTTCAAGTGAAGGATCGTCTTGACTCCATCACAAAATCAACCCTCACCATCACTGTACTACATGCAAAACCATTAAGTCCTCCGTCGACATAGGAAAACCCACGGACCACGAAGATGTGATTGCCAAAGTCCTCAAAGGACTTGACTACGAAACCTTCAAACCCATCATTGACTCGGTTAGGGCTAGAGACAACCCAATTTCCTTTGAAGCCCTCCATGAGAAATTGATTCACCACGAACTTACCCTCAAACAAACAACCCACTCCCAACCCATCCCTCTTTCCCGCCTCGCTCACGCGCCTACACCCACCACCCTTCCCACACCTCTGACTCACACCAATGCCCTCTCCTTCCCACTCCGTCTCACCCACGCACCACCACACCTCGCCCCTTCAAAGGCAAATGCCAATACCGCCGCTTCGTGGGTCAGTGTAATTTCCCAATGCCGCTGGCTTAAACGTGATTACCCAAGTTTCCCTCCCGCACCTTCCAACCACCGCATTTCTCGCCCCCATCAGCCCCCACTCTTCTCCTCGTGCCCACACAGCCCACAACCACACAAAGCCAGCCTCCCATCAAGCTCCTTGGCTCGCCGACAAATGCTCCACGAATCATATCACAAATGACCTTGCTACTCTCTCTCCACCACCCCTATGATGGTAGCTGACGATGTCATCATCTGAGATGGTTCCTCCCTCTCCATCAGCAACATAGGTTCTTTTCTCATATCCATCTTCTCATTCCTCTCTTATTTTTAATAATGTTCTCCATGCTCCTCCATTTCTCGTAATATATTGTCCGTCTCTCAATTTTGCAAGGATAACAATGCCACTATCTCTTTCTCACACTCTTTTTCTTCATAAAGGAAATCTCGACAAACCGCAATCTCCTTCACTAACATGTGATCGTGGAATCTACATATGGAATCCATCCCTCTCTTCTCAAGCTCATGTCTCGCACCCACTCAACTCTCCTGGGTCGTGGCATCATAGACTAGGACACCCCTCTCCCCCAATTGTTTCCTTTTTGAATAATAAATTTCGCTTAGCAATTCCCAAAGTGGTTCTCTTTTCTTTTTGTAATCCTTGCAACGCCAATAAAAAGTCATAAACTTCCGTTTGCTACTTCCACTTTACATTCCAAAGCACCACTGACTTAATTTTCTCGGATGTATGGACCTCACCCGTACATTCTTATGATAATTTCAAGTATTATGTCATCTTTGTTGATCACTTTACCAAATACACTTGGCTTTATCCACTAAAACACAAGTCTCGATACCTTCTCTACTTTCAATCGTTTTCGTGCTCTTGTGGAAAATTTTTCTCAAAACATTCTCCAAGTCTTCTCCGATAATGGTGGAGAATACCTTAAACTAACTCCTCTCTCTTAAATAATGGCATCTCCCATCTCACCTCCCCCTCACACTCCCAAAACATAATGGCTTTTTGGCCAACGTCAGCTATCGCCATCTCGTTGAAACAGTGGCTCACTCTTTTATCTCATGCCAATCTTCCATTAAAATTCTGGTCTCATGCTCTCACTACATACCGCATATCTTATAAACCGCATGCCTACTCCGACCATTCAAAATGATTCACCTTTCTCCGCATTATTCAAAACCGCCCGAACTACACCAAACTCGCTCTTTTGGGGTGTCTATGTTACCCGTGGTTACGCCCATATGCCCCTCACAAACTCGCCGCCCAAAGTCCACTCCTTGCATCTTTGTGGGATACTCCCCATCCCAAAAAGTGGCTACCACCTGTCTTGACTCCAATCACAAATCGTGTTTACACCTCTCGCCTTACAATGTCAAGTTTGTTGAAAAATGAATTCCTTATAATACCCTCACCTCCACATCTCTCTCGCCCTTACTAACTCCCAATGATTGGTGTACTCTCTCTCGTCCCTATATATAATCGCAACCCCCAAAGAACACACCCTCCTGCCAATCCAAACCACAACCCTCCCCTCTACCGATCACACTCCACCCTACTCTTTGCCGATCAAAATCTAACCCCAACAACTCGTTGATCAAACCTCGCCCTTGCAGATCCCCTCACCGCCCTCGCCGATCCTTCTCCATCGCAACCTAACCATCGCCAGCCCGGGCCGATTGACCCTCCCACACCCCAATCCAAACCTAAACCTATCCCAAATGACCCAACACCCACCCCGTTGTCACCGCCCCAACCCTCCTCCTCCAACCCGCACTATCACCACCCGCCTATCCAATAATATACGAAAGCCCAACCCCAAATATGCCTCGATCGCCACTCTAACCAATCCCACCTCTCTCCCTATCTCTACTAAACAAGCCCTCTCCACACCCCATTGGCATGCCGCCATGCGTGAGGAATACGATGCCCTCATGCGAAATAATACTTGGACTCTTGTTCCGTCTCATGAAGCGCCCAATATCATAGGGTGCAAATGGGTCTTTCGCATTAAATATAATCCCGATAACACTATCTCAAAATACAAGGCTCGCCTTGTGGCAAAAGGATTCCATCAGCCGACCGGGTCTCCGACTACTTTTCCGAAACATTCGCCCCGTAGTTAAACCTAAGTTACCATTCGTCTCATTCTCTCTTTCGCTATTACACACGGCCGGTCTCTTCGCCAACTTGATGTCAACAACGCCTTTCTACAAGGCAATCTCACCGAAATGCCTTTTCATGTCTCAACCACCGTGCTTCCACAACACTTCTCACTCCTCTCATGTATGTCGCCTCTCGAAGGCCATCTATGGTCTCAAACAAGCACCACGTGCTTGGTATACCGAGCTAAAATCCTTTCTTCTCTCTTTCGGATTTACACCTCTCTTGCTCGACCCTTCTCTATTCATTTTTAACACCCTCTAGTCGTCTCTATCTACTTGTCTATGTGGATGACATAATTATCACTGCCCTTTCCGACAAGTCTCTTACATCCTTTATTTCTACTCTTGCCTCTCGCTTCGCTAAAAGACCTTGGTCCTCTCTCGTATTTTCTAGGAGTCGAAGTCGTACCCAACTCTCATGGTCTTCTACTCTCTCAGTCAAAATACATTGGTGATCTACTTGCCAAACACAACATGGACAACTCTAAGCCTTCCACCACCCCCCATGGCCACCTACCCAACACTCGGCCACCCACGTACACCTATCTCGCAATCCTTCAGTATCGGGCAATTGTTGGCGCCTACAATATTCCGTCCTGACTAGACCCGTATATTGCTTTTCCCGTTAACAAGCTTGCTCAATATCTTCATCATCCTCAAGAAAACCATTGGGCGGCTCTCAAACGCCTCCTTCGTTATCTTCACTCAATTAACTTGGGTCTTCAACTTTTCAAATCCTCTCCCCCCCACTCTCCATGCTTTCTGTGATGCCGATTGGGCGGGCGATAGAGATGACTTCGTCTCCACAACTGGTTTCATTGTGTATCTTTGTCGCAATCCCATTGTCGGTCCTCTAAAAGCAACGTGCTATTGCTCGGTCCTCCACCGAAGCCGACCTGTGGCCGTCATACAACCGCCGAGCTCATGCTGTTCACAACCTCCTTACTTTAACTAGTCATCACTCCCACCTCACCCAATTATTTTCCGATAATTTAGAGCCGCCAACTACTCGGCCAACCCCATCTTCCACTCCCGAATGAAACATCTCGCTCTTGCCTTTCACTTTGTACGAGAACAAGTACAACTTGGCAAACTTCATGTTCGCCACATCTCCGGCTACAACCAGCTTGCTGATGCCCTCACAAAGCCGTTGTCCCGAGCTCGTTTCCGCCACTCATTTCCAAGATTGGACTCACTCTTCGACCGTCAATCTTGAGGGAGCGACATATGATCAACATCACCAACAAGCCACTCCTCAAAGAACATCAGCCTTTCCTACAATTACTAAGGATCAACATCGCCTTCCAACAGCTTACTCCTCAGCATACCACATTCACTCCTCAGAATCCGCCTCCACCTTGATTTGTGCTATTCATTATCTTGTAAATTCATTGTAAATCAATCAGTTAATATTTTGTATTATCTTGTATTTAAAATTTAAAATAACTTGTATAGTTTAGGAGATAGAGCAAATCACATAGATAGAAATCATCTCTATTCCTGTATAAATACCTCACAAGCATCAATAGAAAAATCATCTTTTGTCTTTCCCTTTTTACCCTAATCGCACATTTCGGCCCTTTCTGAAAATGAGGACCATTAAATGGTTGTTCAACACCACCTCCCCAATAGCACATGAAAATGAGTGAAATCTCGTTCATCTTTAACCCTACATTATGAAATCAAAGTGTTAAAACCTTAAAACCCTAATTTCAACATTTATACCTATAATGTACTAAAACACAATAAAAAAACTTAAATTTATATATCTAAACACAAGTAAAAGCATGATTAAGATGATGTTGATTTACCTTGATTCTTAGTCTTCACCAATTCTGAAATTAAAAGATATGAAAATTTAGGTTTTTTCTTCAACTATTTTGTGTTTGTGGTTGTTTAGATATGAAACAAATGAATCCCCAATCTGAAACATTATCTGGACTCGCTTAAACTCGCGACACAATGTAGCGAGGTATTCTCCGCTTGAAATCGTTACACAAAGTCGCAAGTTTCCCTAAAATCGCTACACCAATTAGCAAATTTACTAATCCATAATTAGGTTGTTTTAGGTCATTTGTATTTAACAACAACATTTATTATACTAAACTCGCTACTTCAAGTAGCGAGTTTCAACGAAGGAAATATTAAACTCGTGTAGCGAGTTACATGAAATTGGTCATTCTTGGCAATAGTTTCAAAAACAAATTATCATTTAAAAAATTTTTAATTTTAAAAAGAATTATTTGAGTAAAAGGTCAAGCATTTGCAATTAATAGCCCTAAGTTGCTAGTAGTAAAAATAGGGTGAGCCGTATTTTCAAACTTCAAGATAAATATTGCTAAATTTCTAGAATATGGAGATTTTTTGCACATTATTTTAATTAAAAAAATGTGTAAATAGTAGGGCCCATTTTTTTAGTTTTTCCTAAATATTATTACAAAAATAAAAGTAATTCATTTCATGTGAAAGTATAAATTACTAGAAAGATATTGAAATTAAAATTATTACTATTCATCCCATTAAATTCGTTCCATCCCATTAAATTCGTTCTATATGAAATTAAGTCTAAATTACTAGAAAAAATATTGCAATCAAAATTATTGTTTCTAGTAATTTAGTTTTATTTTTGTTTTTTCCTAAATATTATTAAAAAAAAATTATTCCATGTAAAAGTCTAAATCACTAGATAAATATTGAAATCAAAAGTATTACTCCTCCCATTAAATATCAATTTGAAATACTACTCCACTTTAACATGGAAAAAAATATTTTTATTTTTACATGGATTAAAAAAAAAGAAATTCCTAGCTTGTAGACTACTTTTAGGATTGTGATTACAAAATTTTGAAATTTTCACTTTTAACCGAAAAACGATAATATAGTAATAATGATCAAAAGTTAATTCATTATTGTTTAGTTTTTTTAGGTTGTTTACACAATTTTTAGCACCTAGTTGGACTAGTTGGTTTCCTTAGCATTGCTCATTTTCAAATTACCATTTAATTACACTGCAATTTGTGAATAGTTTTGTGATTGACTAGGTTCTTTAGTCGAGTGTAGTCCTAGTGTACTAAGATCGCTCTCTATTATGTTCGGACTCTTTGGTTTATTCCGTCGAATCCTTTTTAACAAGACTAAAATATGAGTGTTCGACATGAATATGTCGAGGTAAACCAAAGAGTCCTAGCATCATGGGCCGCGCCACCTGATTTGGCGATTTTAGTTTATATTGTCATTTGAAAAAAGCAATTGCGAAAATGGGATGAAATTGTGATGTGCAGATAAGCTATGTTCCTTTTGAATATGAGACAGTGAAACCAAAATCTGATAGATGGTTGTCTGATGATAGCGAGAACATACGAGTGTAACCGAAAGGGAAAACTTCTATCTATCGTATTTTGGCATGTGTTTCACTTTTATCATTGAATTTTATTTTATTTTTTATTTTTACCATCGTACTTCAAACAATAGTGTCAATTTATAACAAATTTGGATTAAAAATGACAATATTGTTTGTAATACGATGGCAAAAATGAAATAAATGTGGGTCTAAATAACAGATTTGGGTATAAAATGACACTATTGTTTGTAGTACGATGATAAAAATGAAAAAAATAAAATTTGATGGTAAAAGTGATATACGCCTTAAAATGCGTCCGAATAAAAATTTCCTTGTTCAGGTGGTTAAAGTATAGAATTTTAGTTAAGAGAGTGGATTCGAATTTGACTAGTGATCTTTTAAACTTCTAATTTTATATATTTTTATTAGCCCTTCACAATTCGAGTCAATTATTAAATTCATACCCCCTTCAATATGGGTTTATTATTATTAGCCCTTCATTTTGGACCAATTAAATCCATATCTTTTCAATTTGAATCTATTATTAACTTCATTTCTTGTCTTCAATTTGTGCACCACCACTAATTATTATTATGGATACAAAAATACACAAATACAATATTTCCATGAGTAAACAGAGATATAAATTCGAGTTCTATTTTGGCTTCATCGTCTTAAAATTAAAACTAAAACTAAAACTAAAACTAAAACTAAAATTAAAATTAATATTAATATTAAAATTAAAATGCAAATGCAAATGCATACATTTAACAACATGTTGTTGGTATATTTGCAAAAGAGAAAGAAACATAAAATAAAAAAAAAAATCACACATACAAATTTGATTGAATCATGGGCCCACATCCCTCTCTTTAGTGAACTTCCAGATCGATCCCTTCCACACACACACGCACACACAAATCCTCAGTTCCAAAACAAATGAGAAGAAGAGAAAAAAGGATTATTAGGAGACTCTTTTTTCCTGGAAAATAAATTTCCCACAAGTGGAATTATAGGCTTTTTCTTCTTTTTCTTCACCATAATTTCTTTCTTCTTTAGATTCTTCTCTCCCTCTCCATTAATGCTTAATATTTGAGCCAAAGATGGAGAAGAATGACTCTGATCCATTCTCACTATCACATCCCTCTTATTCCCTCCAACCACCATAGCCGATCTCGTCCTTGCCGCCTCCTCCGCTTCCGCTTGTGCAATTTTTGACATGTTCTTGTGGAGTTCAGCATTAAGGGTAGCCAATGCCACCTCAGTTTCGGATTCTCTCTCTTTCAGTAACTTCAACTCCATCTTCGTTTCCGCCAGCTCAGCTTCCAATTTCTTGAGATCGCCGTGATCACGCCACCTGTACTAGGGTTGTCATGATCACGGCCACAATCACTTTGTCGTTCCCATAATGCTTGTTTCAGTGTGGACAAAGCTGAAGAAGAGTATTTCCATTGGGATGATTCTTGTTTGGTAAATGTGACAATTTCATTGTTATCAGGCTTGTGATAGGCGTAGATTTCTCCAGTGAGAAAGCGCGCCAAAGACCGCCACGGCTTCCTTGACAGAGCTAAAAGGGCGGGAGGTGTCGACGTTTGAATGGTAGTCAATGGGTGGCGGTTTGTGGACAGAGTCCGGTAGGGTTTGGGTATCCATGGTGGTGGAAAATGAGGATGGGGAAAATTAATGAGATGGGGTGAGGGAAATACTGAAGTTATGATAAGGGTTTGAGTTTTCTTGGCTTTTACTTTAAAAGTTCAAGAGAGAGAGAGAGAGAGACTGTTGTTTGAAGATTAAGATTGAAAGAGATTTTGGAGGTGGGAGAGATATAGACAGGTCAACTACCAATATAGGCCCCCATGGAAGCATGGAGCAATTGTCTTGTAGGCACACTGTTAATAGTGTAAGCCAATCTAAGGCCACTTAGGAGTGTCATTCTATGTAGCTTAGATAATAAAGACTAAATAAAAAGCTCTGTAGTAGTAAGAGTAATTTGGAACTGATGCTCCCATCTTTCACTCTACTCCACCGCGATCAAGGGTGAGGCAGAATCACACCCCATACTCGTAGATCAAGAGTTTAGGATTTACAAGATTTATTAGATCTACCGAGATCAAACTCATTAATCATAAACATTGACCAAGAAGAAGATGCGTGGTTCAATCTCAACCATTGGTGGGAGCGGAGCAGCTCATAGACATTGATCAATAAAGAGACATGTGGCTTCATCTCAACCATTGGTCAGAGCGGAGCAGTAAAGGGTAAAAAGCAGTGATCCCTTTATCGGTAAAAGGAGTATTAGCGTGAGAATTAAAATAACACCACATACTTTTAGAATAACAAATTGGAAAAAGACTAGAGACTAGTTAAAACTATCTAAGAATTATAAGACTCTTCCCACACTACCTTTTCATCTACTCCATTACCAAAGCCAAAGCACCAAATGGCAGACAATCACTCCAAGCTTTAGGAAAGATTATCAGCTAATCTGTTCAAACAATCCCTATAAAAGTTGAAGTAGCAAGGAAAATAATCCCTCTAAAAGTTGAAATAACAAGGAAACAAATTATACTGGGAGAAAATAATGATACCTATAAAACTTGCTAAGAAAATCTTAAAATTCTAAGGACCTTTTATATTTTAAGGACCCTTTGCAGGAAGAACATTGTCAAAATTGAATTGCTAGAAACATCAAACAGTGTTGTAACTTAATAATCAAGTAAAAACAGACAACATTGAATTGAACATTCTACATTTTGCCAGTTTGAAGCAATATCACTCCTGCAAGGATCCAATTTTAATCCCAAGATGGGTACTAGAATGCTCAAGTGATGCATCTTTCAGGGTTTTGACACGCATATATTTATATTTGTCTTCATCCCTTTTTTGGTTAATCATGGAGTTTACCTTTGGTCATAATAAATTATGACGGACATTTTCCAGGACTCCATCTTTTAATGACAGAAGAGCTTGATTACGGAATCAGCACCTGCAGTGAACAACCATGGCTGTCTTGGGTGGAATTTGCAGTCCAACACACCTGGATACAAGAGCATTTTAGTTTATGAGAGGCACAGTATGTTACAAGGTCTTACTTCCTTTTCTAGAAAGACTGGCAGAAAAAGATATTGGCAATGCTCAATGAGATTAATACTCCTTCCGACCTTAAATGTGTGCCCATTTTTCAGGAGGGGGGAGGGAGATTTTTCCTCAAATAGTGTCTTATTTTGGTGAAGTTACTAAATCATCCCTTGTTAATCAATAATGTTCTTATGGTCAGATTGTTAAGGGTATTTAGATATATATACTACTAACAGTGCTTAATAATCAGCTTGGTTAAGTTTCCCTTAAAATCAAAAGTGGACATTCATTTAGGGATTAAGGGAGCATATAATTAACATCATGCATAGACATATAACAGAACTTGGCAATGAATACGGATGGTAGTGCCGAAGGAAAATATGGAAGAGCTCGAGTCAGGGGCCTCTGTTGACTCTGGGTATGAAAGCAAACAGCTAACAAGTTTCGCAATAAATAATAAATAAATAAAAACAAGAAAAAATTGGGAATTATACCAATATCAAAGCAGTAATTCTAGCTGTGAGGGGGTAATACTTCTAGCTAGCAGTATAGGATTCAGCAATGTCTTTTTTTAATGGATGTAGAGTTGATTATCAATATTTGTGTGTGTAACCCATGGACAAAGATCAATTAAATGTCCAACTTGCTGGGGAATGTAAGGAGTTGATAAACAGGGACTGAAAAAGTGCAATGCAGACTGGGGACTGAGAGCTAATGTATGCCACTGCTGATGGCTAGGACAGCAGATCCATATTCATGTAGTTCAGTAGGTCTGGCCAGTGGCGGATCTAGGATTTATGGTGAAGGGGGTCAAATTTTGAGAAAACAATCTAAATTTAAATAAGCTACCAAAGACATAAATTGTAACACGACATATGTAAACTATTTATTTCATAATAATGACTGAAATATTGAGGTTATATATGTCATGTTAAAATTTAATCTTTGCTAGCGTTATATTATTCTTATTTTTCTCTTAAAATTTTACCTCCCAAGCCAAAAATCCCAGATCCGCCACTGCTTGACTCTCATAGGTTTTTCTTTTCATACCCTCAAGTATCATTTAGAGGTGTCAAATCAATGGGACCAAATACTTTTTGTACCACACAGTAAAGATTATGGACAATCAACTCGAGAAAACTTGATAGACAATTAACTTGAGAAAACTTTCTACAAAAGTAATGGGGACACTTATTTTTGGAAATCCTGAAATGGAACACGGAACACACTTGGGATGGAGGGAGATACATAATATCACTGTTGTTCACAGCTGCAGTTCCAGATTATCCACTTTTCAGTCCACAAACAATTTGTCATACCTAGGAAATCAGTTAAAACTCTATACATTTTCAACACTTATCTCATGCTTTCTATTAGGTAAAAATAAATGAAAGTGAAACATGCTCTGACTTCATATCTTTGTTTTGGGTCAATAATTTAAAAGAGCCTACAATTCAAATTTCAATTTATCAGATGATACATGGTGAAGATTTTCAAAGCACCTAGGGCCAGGGAAACCAAGCAAGATTGTAAACAATTTACATATGACTAGCAACTGGTCGCCGGTGCAATTGAAAATTTGAAATTACCAAAGTCCTAACAGGAGTTGCAAGTTTTCCATTCAATGCTACACCGCTTCTCATTTCCGTAACTTTAATAAAAACTGGAAATAAGGTAACATTTAGATAATGAAGACACTAACCTCTTCCATTCGTAATTGTATGGCCATGGAGAATTTCTAATGGAACAATTAGCGGGTCCTGGTTTAGATCTGAATAAACCATCCCATGGTAAACATATGCTGTGCAATCATCAGAACATGATGCAAATAATGGGTAGGAACGATGGAACGCCACATTTGTAATGTCTTTCGAGTGTGATCTGAAATTTCAAGAACCAAATTAAAACAGTTACACAAGGATGAATGTAGTAAACACTTTATCGAGAAGGTAACTGAAATGTGGTACATGCCCTCAAGCTCAAATAAAACTTCAATCTGCAGTAGTACACTGAATTGAACAAGCATTTACTCTTTAACCAATCAAAACTAAGCACAGATACGTGAAGGGGCCACATAAAATATATTTAGAGAAAATAGTTTTATATTAACATCATAAATATCATTGTCATCCAATGCTTGGTATCCTACGCCTATATTCTTTTGAGATTCTTCTGCCAATTTGGTGCTTCTTCAGATGAAATATATCCACAAGTGTATAGATTGCATAGAATTTCCTCAAGTCACTAAACAAGACAATCTTTTACCAAATTAAGGAGTAAACATGGAAAACTAACAGAAAATAACTGTTAGAATTATATACGTACTTGAGAATTTTATAAGGTTGTGAAGATAGGTCCATGTCGAACCAAGGTAATTTTCCTTCTCTACTACCCACGATAACATTATCACCTGCAAGATTTGAGCACCTGTGTTAAGAATAGATAATGCGAAAAATATAATCTCACGCATGATAAATGAAGAAAAGTCCGACATGCCTACTTGTTTCCAAATGTATATAGTATCTCTTATCATATTTTTGAGCAAAAAAACATATAAAGAAATGCGAGCTAGCAAATGTGATCAGAATGCTGGTAACTTACCCCCAGGATGAACAGAGATTGAGGATATTTCACGAACTCCAGGTTCAAGCTTCTTAACAAGCTTTTGCTTCACCAAATCATAAACACGGACGTTCTTTTTAGTTGCAACGAAAAAGACGGATCGCGTAGGATGGAATGTAGTGGATACTGCAAGACCGTGCAACTTGAAAGGTATTCTCTGGGTTTGTTTTTTTGAGAGCTGGTGTATTAATACAGCTCTTGATTCACGTGCTATAATAGTCAAGATAAAAATTATGGATAATAAAAGCAACACAAAGATATCACAGGTGCAATTCAAACAAACGCTTCATCAAGGTCTATGGTAGATAGAAGACCATCTGCAACCAGGAATTTCCAAACAGTGGAAAACCTAAGACTTCATCAGTTCTTACCTAAAATTAGTCTATTACAAAATTGAGACCATGTATAAACATGAAGTCCGTTCTCTAAGAAACTTTGTATAAGGAATATACTACTCAGTCCAAATGGAAGAAGTCACTTATAACTTGTGCGCAAATAAAGTGAATTGCTGAAATGTTAATTTCGCAAAGTACACATATTAAGGTGCGGCCAGAATTCCAAGTTCTTTCAGTTGAGTTTACATGGCATTCTCATTCATCGTCTTAGAAGAGGCTTCTTGAAAATCATATGTACTACTTTAATCGATTTAAAGTAAAGATTAAGGTGTACCACTTCAATTGGGGCGAAGGGAGTAATAAACTCCTACGGCCAATATTAATGCTAATGAACTCTTAAACTAAAATATTCTTATTCCTCCCGCATCAAAGGCCTTCCAAGACTACTAGTCATCTGCAGTTCTGTTACACTATGAACAAAAGACCAGTTTCCATGAAAAGTAGGCGCCATCCTCAAACAGGGAGTTGAAAGTTGGCTACTTTAATACCCATTATCCCATCAAGGTACAAAAACGAAAGGAAAAACTCGTTACACCATAGCAGGAAAAAAAAAACTTCTAAAACTGCAAGTCAAAATAATTAACGACTAACAAATATAAAAGCAAACTGGATGAGAAAACCAACTAAAAGTAATTGATGCATCCAGAAACTACTTCTAATTGCCCTTTTCCATATGGTAACAAATATTAAATTTGTCAGTTAAGAGAAAGGATATCAGCTGGCATAACAGTGGAGAAATAGTCTCCTTTTCGATGCCACTCAACAGAAGACACTGTCTGCAAGATAATAAAAATAGCAAACAATTAAAACCGGCATGAGGAAACACCAATCAGGTTTAGCACATACTACCCAAAGCCAGTATGAAACTACCTTAAAATGCTTAATTCTGATTCCCTCGTATTTATCATACTCATCCCAGCTTATGATAGATGCAATACCGCCTAAAACATAGAAGTACAAAAGCAATGGGTAAACAATGATGTTATGTAGGAATAGGCCAAAAGAAATCTCTATGAGAGACTAACCAGAATCATCTGGTGCAGTGCGTTTTTCGACACGCAAAAGCTCTTTAACCCTTGTTTGTTCTTCTTCCTTCTCCAGCCCCGTGTTCAATAGAAAGACTTCTTGTCCCCTATCCAATTTAAGATAATTGACCAATTCACATTACCAATTAGACAAAGAAGATAAAGGAACAGAAAGAGTAGACCACAAAAACTGATGCGCTAGCCTTACACGGCAACTGCCAAGATAGGAAGCTCCGGTAAAGGATTCCATGCAACGTGCTGCACAGCTTCACCAAAATCCCAAACCTTAATACACCGTCCAGTTTCAACCTCCCATACACGCACAGTACCATCATTTGAACCTTTTCAGATAATAAAGAAGTAAGCATATATTTAACAGCTTTAACTTCAATTATACAAAAATCCCAACTGAAATCTACAGATGAAAACAAAATGAAAATCTACAGATGTCCATACCAGACGCAATCCACTGCCCAGAAGCTTCAGTAGAAATTGACATGACAGCTCCTTTGTGACCCTTATACTCAAGATAACATTTTGTTGGGTATGGTTTAAGATCTTTTCGACTTGGCAGCTTGGGTTTTAGAGATTCGGGATCAATATTGATCTGAAAAACAAAATCAAAACAAAACAGTGTCAAGAAATTAATGACAAACTCCATAGACATAGCAAATTAAACCAGCAAACTGAAGTTAAGAATCCATGAACACTTTTGTAATTCCAGCACACTTACACGTTTCTTTCGAGCTCTAGGGCACAGGTACAAATCTAAACAACGATCAAAAGATTCTCTTACAGCTTTCTCATATGCTGGGACACTTCTCAAAGATGTGAACCTGAAATTTTTAACAGATACAGATAAAATACGAGTAGAAATCTTAAAGTACTGTAAAAGAAAAGCATAGGCATAAGTTTAACAGGTAGTGAAAATTACTGTTTTGGAATATATTTTGGCCGGTCTTCCTCAAACATAAGCTGATAGGAGCTTATTTCTTCCTGACTAGGAATGTACTCTAAAGAAGGATTATATGATTCCTCATGACCTGAAAGCAGATTAAGATGAAAAAGTAAACCCTTCAGTAACATGAGGAGGAATATGTTTCAAATTCTATAATAAATTCAACTGTTTAAAAAGGTCGTATTGTAACTGTTAAGGCAACTGTAGGTAAGAGAACAAAAACCTGGCAATTTAGGTTTAGGTGCAGGAATATATGCCAATCCATGTGTCTTGTCCTTTGCAGAGTCGTCACCCCACAAGTGATAGAACCTGGGCTCTTCCTTTGGCTTATCAAAAGTTATAAGTCCCTTTCTTATAGCCCTGACAAATTCAACGACCTGCAAAAAGATCAGCAGAAAATTATACACATAATCTAACAGAGCAATTACATGAATGCTCTACAGCTCATAAGCTAAGGCAACTGAATATAATTAAGAAAGAAATTTTCTCTCAAACATAAATATTGGTTGAACGGAATAAAAGTGACGGACCAGGCCCAACGAATAAAGCCCAGCCTTTTATACATTATTGAGACCATACTGTCTAATGGGCCGGTCCAATCGCTACAACACCAACGGCCCATCAAAGATCAGTCGACCTATCTCATTTTCCGACCATCATTGGTCCCGACCTAGCTTCGTCCGACATACGATCACACACTTGTACAACTCATATCAAACCAAGCTACGAAGTCAGGTCGCCCTCGACCATCAAGCGACCTCGATCTACCAACACGTGCGCCAACCCACGTCGTTATTTGTAACTGCCTCCTACTTTCTCGGAGTCAGTTACGCCAGCATAATTACCGTGATTTTAGGGATTCAACACGATCCTACATCGACATTATAAATACCTAACAACTTCCAACGTTCAATGGTGATGTCTTATTTGCTATTTGAGTAATTACGTTATTCATTTGAAGTATATAAGCCTAATACACGATATCTCATCATCACGCCGGAGGGTCTTAGCCGGAGGCCAACCCGGCTAGTCGTTTGTTCGTGGTTTCAGGTCTATTAGCTGGAGATCAACCTAATTGCTGGACTAAGACTGATCTGGACCATTTCCTGCTTCATCATTGGTATTTATATTAATATTAATATAAAAATACCAAATCTAGTTGAATATACACAAACCGTGAAAATTTGAAAGTTTTCTATGACTAGAATTACTATAAGTCCCATAAAACTAAGTAAATAAAACTTGGCCAATAAAAGCTTCAAAAACAATCAATCTTGACAAGATGTATCTTAGTAGTACTACCTTTTTGCTTTCCCATTTTGACGGGATAAATCGCCTCTTGGGTTCTGGTGCATTTGAAAGTGGGTGTTTAGCACCATCCCAGGCAAACCAATCAACATAAGGCTGCATCAATCCATGGAAATGTAAGAAGCTATTTCTGATATGAAAAACAAAGATGCACAAATAAAAGATAACAATTACTATCAATAAACAAAAGGAAATACTGACAGCATTTGGATCGAACTCAGCATGTGGCGCCTTTCCTCTCAACAATCTCCGGATTAGTTTGGTCTCTTGTTTAGTCAGTTCTACTTCCTCGTCCTCAATATCATCATAAATTTTACGCCTGTATGACTCAGACAAATAAATATGACATTGAAAGGCTAAAGCAAAAATTATCAACTTAAAACATAACACAATATTTAAAATAATTTTCAGCACATCTCATATATCTTCACGAGTGACATGATTATTTCTAGCGTGAACATGTTACTCAATAAGTGCCACTCATATCACATATAGCTGAAAACTGTAACGTGATTTAGTTTTATAAAACAAAATACAATAACAAGTTGATTTGAAGTGATAATGTGAATACAACATTATCGCATGACCATAATATTCAACCAAAAATAGCCTTAAAATATGGAACGGCATTCTAGAATAAACATGATGGCAGACATTGAAGAAAAAATGCTTCTGAATTTCAAACTAACCAATTTTTTGAGTCATCTGCACTAGCTAGAAATGAATCTAGTTTATCCTGTCTCTCCTTTTTCTTTATTTTCTTCCCAGCAATATCATATCCAATATGTTCCTCGTCCTTGTACCACTCCAGAGGAACATCCCCAATTGTATTGCGAGGAGCAACCTATTTGAATAGAAACTAATAATATCAAACCAAACTAAAAGGTAAATGTGATTATTAACACAAACTACATAAATTAACCAAAGGAACCTTAAAATGTATGGGAATAGCCCTGTTAAAAACATGCACATAGTGTGTATTATATTTTCTTGAAATTTCACATGGACACAATCTTTTCAATATAAATGTTATAGGATACCTCATCTTCTGATGAATCACTCTCCTCAACTGCTTCACGAGAATCACCACTTTCACTCTGTTCATGTTCACCATGGCCATTATCACTGTTGAAACCACCATTCAATCTATCTTTATTGCTTGGGCTAACAAAGTCCTGTGATAATCACAATATTGAAAATCACATTTCAGACATTCAAATTGATTCTCCAAAAGTCATGTGGACATTTTCACATAGTAAAGAATTTCTCCACTATAGGGAACAGAAAGATGGAGAGTAATCTTTTTTTCTGTGAACATTCCCCAAAAAAAGGGTATTACCACGTACCTCATCTTCTGAGAACACACTGCTTTCTGGTCCTGATCCTGGCTCCGATATTGGTTCTGATTCTGTTTCTGACCCTCCTAAATAGTCATCATCTTCGGTCGATCCCTGAAACCAATGTATAATTCTTATTTCAATTTCAAACTAAAATAAATCAAAAAATTTAAAGTCAATTCTTGCAACATACAAGAAAAATCCAACACACTTCAAATATTAACACTTTTGCAAGCATTTTATAGACATTGCCTAGTATATGGGCAAGTGAAAATTAGAGCCATATAAGCTACAAACCACTTAGGTAAATTAAGGACTGTTCGGTGTGCTTAAAATTAAAAGAGCTTTTATATAAGTTTAACTTGAAAGGAGTTCCCCAAAAACAAAATTTATTACGATCAAATCCATACTCAGAGTCTCAGCCTACATAACAAAAGATCATTCCTGCAATACACGACAAGAAATCAGTAGATACAATCTTTTGCAAGTACTACTTATAAAAAATACATAAGAGCTCTCTCCATTATGTTCCAACTAAAAGAGTTCTACTCTCTTTCCAGGAATTTTACTACCGAAATAGTCGATTCTTTCATAAAATTATGCATCCAATTCCCACTATGTTCCCCACATGGATAAAATAAAATAAAGTTGAATACAACACAGACTTGAGTCAATGTAGGTAAACAAATTGAGGTTTCAAAGCGGTACCTTTACCAGATAGCTTTGTATGGAGGAAAATAGGTTATTTACATCTTCTTTTTTATTCTGCCTCAACTGCTACAACCTTATCAGTAGCTTCCAAGATTCAGCCTTATTATTCTCGACTCCCTCTGTCCCAAAATGAATGACCATTTTGAAATTAAGGTTCATTTAAAAAAGATTGATTTTTAGTAACAAAATTTATAAATATTCTTGCTATTCACTTTCAAACTTTTAGTTTTGCAAATATATAATGAAGTATAAAATAATGGTAAAAATATCATTTAGGGACAGTTTTTTGAAGAAAAAGTTTCAAAGGGTCATTCATTTTTGGGCAAAAAAGGTCATTCAATTTGGGACGGAGGGAGGGAGTACTATTTTTTAATTAGATATATGTGCACCATGTAAAGATAACCAGTAGGCATCGCCTAATGCACAATTTCAATGCATCTATGAAATTAACCCCATACTTTCCAGATAAACTCAGATTCTAAACATATAATAGCTTAAAATCCATAAAATTTTGGAACTTTCTACTTCCTCCGACATTCAATCAGTAACCAAAGAGAAAAAGGGAGGTTACCTCTTCATCGTCAGTATCGGAAACAACAGGTGATTCTACTTCATCCTCTTCATATTCGGCGTTGTTCACGGACTCTAATTCTTCTTTCTCCACCTTTTCCTTAGATTTTAGGTCTTTATTCTTGAGATTATCCGGCTTCAATCGACCGGAACGGTCCTTGGACGTAACCTTCATTCTCTCGGCTGCACTCCTCTGAAATTGATTCTGCGGGGAAAGACCGCCCCGCCGGAGGTGTGGTTTTGGCTGGGTTTATTGGAAGCGGAGGCAAAGGGAAGAGCAGAGCAGGGCAGGGCGGCTCCTTAAGAAGTCTGAACCGGCTCCGTTACCCCAACCCAATGGGAAAACCGGTTTTTTTTTCCACCTCAGAATAAATTACATGGTCAACTAAATTAAAAATTATGAAAATTGAGTTGGTATTATAAGAAACTAGTGAGTAACCCGTCGAGATTCGACTGGCATATTAAGGCTTATTATTACTTATTGCTATAATCTGTAATTTTATTTAAATAAACGAAAACAATATGTTAGGTTTATATCCAACAATAAAAAAGTGAGACGATCATTTTGGGATAGAGGAAGTATCTTGTACACACAGAAAATTACATTACTATATTCAAACTAACTCCATTTAGTCTATATGTGTTGGGATGCCAAACATATTTTGGTCACAGAAATCTATTTTTATTATAAAAATAAAAATTTGTGTACACTTGATCACCGATTTTTTAAGAGATGGAGAATATATAATTTACACAAACTCGCGTAATGATTTGAGCTTATAAAATTTACACAAACTTGCTCACAAAATTATCTTTTACAAACAGTAGTTTGGTAGGCTATTTTGTCTATCAATTATATAGTCATTTATTAAATGAATCAAATATTAATCAATTTACAGTAGGATAGAAATTCAATTATCAAATTATTCTTTGTCAAAAGCATATTTGAAATGAATGTCCAAAAAGTTTTGAAATTTGTTTTTGATCAAGAGCAAATTTGAAATTTTTTTGGACATTCCATTATGGGACGGAGGGAGTATTTTCCATTATTGTATGCATAAACTTTATTTGTCAGGAGAGCGTAACATTGTTTAGCAAATCAAGTACGCATTCAAATGCATAAACTTAATGTATAATGAATTTATTGTCGTTAATAATATGATTCTTTTTATTTCAAAAAAAAAACCCAACCCATCAAACCCAACCCACTTCTTCCTCTCCCTCTTTCAAACTACCTATTTATATTACATTTATTTTTTAGAATATTGGCATGCACTTCAAAGAAGAGGATTTTTTTGTCCGAATAAAATGAAAGTAATATCTATTTTTGGAAGAATTTTTTTAATGATTTTAGGTAGAAAAAAAATAATTTATAATAAAATATTTGATGTTGATTTCAATGTCTAATACTACATTTATGCCATGAACGTAAATGACTAAAATACCCTTGATAGATTTCCAAATTTAACCACTTGATTTATATAGAAAATAATTGATCAATGGGTAAATCACATAATGCCATGTCATAATAGTGACATGGCTTAATGTAATGGCATAAAATGTTTCTCTTTTTATATATTATATAGATTAATTTTTCTCTAAGCTTAATAAAAAATCATTTTTACACTGTCACTTAATAATACATAACTAAGAACTTTTTTGGTAACCCAAGCTCTTAATTTGAAACACTTTTAAGAGATTAAAAAATTAAGCATATTTGGTAAGGTAAATTGCAATCACTTAATTAATTAAGACTATCTTAAAAAAGGCTATTAATTTTAAGTTGGAAATGAGTAGCTTAAGCAATTAAGAGGGAGAAAGAAAGAGTTAAAAATTGAATGAGTTCAAATTCATCTATCAATTATTTTATTTATATATTAAATGATACTTTCTTTTGCTGAAATATTTTAACTTTTCATATAAATTATATTTGATCTAGTATTAAAATGTAATTTTATTTATATTAAACTATTGATATTAATAATATTTTAATAGAGCATCATAATTATTATTATTTTTTCATTTTTTTTCAAAGTTTAGACAAATTTATCAAAATAATTAACAAGATAAATTTTAATATGGATCAAAGAAAGTACTAATAAAAAATATTTAAATATTATAAAATGTAATCTAATAATCTAATTATAATAATAGTGACGTATATATTGAAGACTTTATTTTATTATACACTCATTAAAATTATTCAAATAATTTTTTGAATGTTAAGTTCAAACTTTAAATAAATTCAGATATAAGTGGCTTGTCATTACCAGACAAATTGAACTCTTAAAATTCAGCAAATTAATAATTTCAGATTTATATTTTTCAGTTATACATTTTCAGAGCTTAATTTTCAGTTTTACCAAACAGACCCTAAGTCAATTGATTATTAAGTTATTGAAATTGTTATAACATGTAGTATAGAAAATGGATAATTACAGCATACTCATGCAAACGAACGCAAGTATTTACGTGGTTCACCAATTTGGCTACGTTCACAGGCAGAGTGAGAACAATATTGTTAATATGAAAAATCACCAATTACAAGCTCTCTAATTATGTTGCACGAAATCTTGATTACAAGAATTCCTTGTGCAAACCCTAATTTAGAAAAACTGATGAAACAAAATTGAACTGCTACAGACAAACTATAAAATGTATGTAGCCCATAGAAATCACTAGCTTAGATTCTATAATTATTGATAACATACCACACTGGAATAATTCAACGCTATGGGAGAATGCGAGTATTTATACTTCCAAATTTCTATACCGACACTTTTTTATACTAACACTTAATAATACATACACCGACACTTTTCACACTGACATTTTTTTACACTAACACCGACACATTTTTACACTTACACTTAATAATACATGTATTGTCACTCTTTACACTGGCACTTTTTTACACTAATATTGACACTTAATAATACATACACTGACACTCTTTAAACTGACATTTTATTACACTAACACTGTCACTTTTTTACACTGATACTTAATAATAAATGCATTTGCACTCTTTACACTGGTATTCTTGTATATTAACACTAGCACTAGCGGAAAAAACATGTTTTTTTAGCTTAAAAAAAAGCATTTTTGTAAAATTTTGGCATGAAAACTTGAACAGTCTTTATACTATTTTGAAAATAATTATTAATACATCAATAATAGTAACACTACTAATAATTGTTATTAATATATTATGCTTCTTCTTTGTTTCCTTTTTTTTCTATATACTCATTGTTTCAATTAACTTTGTGAAACTTTTTTAAAAAAAATGTCCTTTAATTATTTGTGTATATTACTATTATTGTAGTAAAATTTTACTAAACTTATTTTATATCCAAAACATTTTAGGTTAGACAATAAATATATAACACTTAATATCGGGATTTTTTTCTCAAATAATTCTTTTTTAAAAATTTATTTTCCAAAATAACTCACTTTTCAAACTATTTCCCAAAATGACAACTTTTTTAGAAATCATTACACCGTATAGCGATTTTGGTGTAATTAGGGTTTAATTAATACTGTAATTAAGTAAAGACTAAATCGCTACACCGTGTAGCGATTTTGATCGGTCACATTCAAAATCGTTTCACCAGGAATCTGGTGTGTGTGTGATTATGTGTGGAATTTCCTTCGTGTGACCTCGCGATGGAATCTTGCAATCAAAAGGCATCCAAAACTGGCGGTAGATAAAAATTGGCAGGAGGGGACGAAGGACACTAATGGTGTGGTTCTTGATTTGAGGGGGAATTATTAAGCAAAGAATGATCAACACCTCCAAATGGAGAGAAATTGAAAACTATAATGAACCAAAAAAATGACCAACACTTCCAAACAAAGTTAAAAAAAAAAATTTGAATTAATAAAAAATTATGCACCTGATTGTTTGTTATCGTTACTTAAATAATCTACTTATATGGTGTTTTTCCCAAAGTCCACACAATATTAAAAGAACTCATTAAGTACAAAAGAATATAATGAGCTTGAATCATATATTGGGCCCTAGCCTATTCAACAAGATTCAATTATTGAAGGATAGCTAATATTGTAATTGACTCACGCTACTATAAGCGATCACACCCAATAAGCATCAATCGTGAAACAATATTGACCACTAATGAAACATGAAGGAATTAGGAAGAATTATAACACTTTGATAAACCCAACAAATATATTGATCTAGAAATAATTAAATCTATTAATACAAGTTACCTACAATTCGTAGATGATGAATTTTCATAAACAAATTTTTAAGTTTACCTAATAATTTTTTTTATTTATTTTTTGTCTCGGATAAGGGGAAAAAGTGGATTAGACAAGTGGTGAAATTATAAAAATCAGGCAACAAGTTGTATAATTAAAGAATTAAACATTAATGGACAATTTATTAATTAATATTTACGTATATGAATAAAATTAAATATTAATATGCTAACAGTATAACAATATTTATTTCTATTAAATTAAGTGATGACTTTACTACAAAAGTGACCTTCTATAACATATTAGTAGGTAACTGCAGCGAGAGTTCCACACCATCAGGTTCTAAGCAGTTGTCCTACTAGAAGGAAAAGATAACCAAATGCGAATAAAAGAATCATACTAATAAATATCCTCGCTCCGTCCCAAGATACTCGTAGTTTTATACTAATATTATAGTCCAGCATGCAACAAAAATCACGATTGGCAAATGCCATGCCTAACATTTTATTTCTAAGTTACAACAAGAGAGTAACCCAACGGTACGCAAATGAGAAAATAAAGTACAAAGAAAAAAAGGGGCGTGCCGGAGACAACCTTAGATAAAGAGTACAACAAAATGAGGACAAAGAAGAAAAAAACTCTGAACACTCTTCGTTGGAAAATTTCGGGCAAATTTCCAATCTACTGCTCCAGTAATAAATGCAGTGACTAAGAATAAAACAGCTAGCTAAAACGATCACAACTAAATAACTAGAGCCCTAGCTTAGAGAGAAGTTCACGCCATCTTGGAGTTTCTTCATCGAAAATGTAAGTCACTGGAGAAACCAAAACTCCACTGCCTCCGATCTACAAAATTCATAAAGCAAACCATATTGTTTCACGCAATTAAAATGCTACTTGGGATAAACATAAGTTATTACACTCGAAAAGGTAAATCACTGGTTTTAACCGTAATTAGAAGATAATATTGGAGACTAGCTAGTACTCCCTCCGTCCCATAAAGATTTTCCCACTTTTCATTTTTGTTTGTCCCAAAAAGGAAGTCTCAATTCTAAATTTGGATGGTTAAAATAAGTATATTGTCAAAGTTTGAGTAAAATGGATGTGGATGATCGGCTAAGATTAGTGGTCCTTTGTGTGATTCTTAAGTTCATTAGGGGATATTAATGGAAAGATTAATAATCACTTAATTGTTTGAAAAGTCAAATGGGAACATCTTTATGGGACGGAGGGAGTACATGACTTAAAAATATCTGGTGACATGAAATGGTATCAAAGCCAGTTATAGAGCAGGCTCAACCATATCAATCCAAGTTTTTATAGCCATTTTTTCGCGCTGATATTTCTACTTCACAGAACAACCATTTAAAATGCAAGGGGATGCAAGGGGAGACGGCTATATTTTGCTCATGTGGGTCCGGCCCTTCTCTGGAACTCAAGCATAGTGGGAGCTCTTGTAGCCCAAGGTTGCCCTTAAAGAACAACCATTTAAAACAAGAAGCACAGCAACCAATAGGCGGGGTTTCTATTTTGATAGAGCTGACAGATTTATAAGTTTCTTGGTGTAGGATTAAAATATCTAGCATGCAGAAGACAATTAGGATGTCTCACCTCTCTGAGCTGTTGAACGGACTTGTAGAGTTGCTTTTTGGGCACACAAATGACTATAGCAAAGTAATCAGCTGCTACCCTCCCATCACGTTTACAGAAAACTGGGCTTATGGTGGGTCCCTGCATTTAACAATGAGAAATCATATAGCCTTAGAGCATCTACGGGAGCTTTTTCATCTCTTTATCTCAATGAAAAAGCTACGGGAAGCTTTTTGCCATTGTAAAAATTCTTAAAGAGCACTTTCTACAAAGAGCTGCTATATATAGAAATTCAATTAATGCTTCATCAGTTTGTCATAAAAAAGATTTTGGAATACTTTTTGTAAGTAATGGAAATATGTTTATTGTAACATGTGGAGGCAACAAAGAGAGAGAGAGAGAGAGAGAGAGATAAGTCTTACCATAGTGGAGAAAAGTTTGAACTATTTATTTATTGACTAGATAATAATGTGGCATGTGAAGGCCACAAAAATAACTAATGAATAAGAGCATCCGTAATGGTAAAAGCTCTTTCATTAGTTATTTTTGTTTAGCTTGTAAGGTTCAGATTCTTAGAAATCAAATTCATACAGCGACTATTAAGAGGGATTTTACTTATTCAGCCTTTCCTGATTCACTAGGACTTCAGACCGGTGTATAATGCATAATTAGGCACAATACATGGGCAATGTTATGACTAATAAACTATTCCCGACAAGGATGCATCAATTATGAAAGCGCATATTTTCCCAGTCTTAACTAGAATTACAAACAAAACTCTAGCTGCTACATTACATGCATGTCTGATAGACGAAACTAGGGCTCGAATTGTTCCACTTGAGAAACTCTTCCGAGTTCTCCAATGTTTGGTAGTAGGAAAGGAATCAACTGAAGACAATTCTAAAAGTGCATATGTATATAAGTATATATCACCCATTCTCCTATGAATATTAAGTACTCCCTCCGTCCCAAAATGAGCGTCCATTTTCTACTCTCCCACACTTGCAATGATATGATGTGATCATTAAAGGTATTTATGTATACGTGCAACTAAAAATACGACTTGAGTTCTTTGAGAAACTATGATAGATGGGGTGCCGGCATTTTTTTAATTTAGGATACTTGGATACGGCTAAAAGGATCCAAATCTTGGATGCAGGTACCGGGGGGTGGCTTATTTATGTCAACAAATCCCTCACTCAGTTCTTGTTAGAAGTAGGGTATTTATCTCATTACACAAAATCATTTTCTGCAACAAAAATTCTGTGAGACAAATGAAATTCAGAAAACAAAGAGTTTCCAAAATTACAAGTGCCATTTTTCAGGTCACTGACACAAGGTAAAGAGAATAGATTCACCTGCAACCCAGATAAGGATGGTTGGCTCAAAATTCGCTCAGCCACTTCCTCTGCACTGCTTCCCCTCATGTTGGCAACTACCTGCAACATGTCACATATGAGGCAATAGATGCTACAGATATCTCAATGCATCCAACATACCAAAATAAAACATTCTTACCGTGAACTGACCACTAGCCCTCAGATGTGCCTCCAGTCTTTCAAGAATTTCATGTGTTATGTCAAGTACGCCTTCCCGCTTGATCAACGACTTCTTACTAGCGACTACAACAGCCTAATAAAAATTTAATTGGTAGTGAGACAAGACAGACACATCCTCAAAAACGATAGATAGATAGAGAGAGAGCATAGTAGAATTCTCAGACTCTTAAGATACTAGCTTGACAAGAAAGTTCACCTGGCTTTGCAAGATAATTCCACCCTCAATTTCTTTCAAATTGTTTTCTCTCAACGTGGTTCCGCTACTCACAAGGTCCACAATCGCATCAGCTATACCCATCTAAATGAGAAAGTAAAAGACAAAATCAGCAAAATAATAGCATGAGAAAATAGCAGTAGTAAATATAACTGAACCACCTCAATGTAATTATACTGTCACCCAAGATCTTCAACTAAAGAGCAACTAGCATCCGAGATAAAACATGATTTGAAGTAAAGATAACATTACAGCATATGAAGGAATAATATAGTTAGCATATAGGATAAGATTCGAAGATATTGCTAAAACTCATCACATGCCAAAATAAAAAATAAAAATCAAACTTCCGGTATATCAACTTAGCAGGCAACAATTTTATGCGCAAGTTACAGCAGATAATGTACAAAGAAGAAGAGTATACAAAACACTATCTAACTATGAAAAGTCAAAAGCCAAATATCAGATGGGTGAGAGCTTGCGTCATATGAATGACTGGACGTGTCAAGGGGCCATATCTGGAGGAGATAAGATAAATTCTTTCATTTCGATCAATAAACAACTCTTTGCCTTCACAACCAGTGATTGCTAAAGGCAATGTATAAAATCTTACTGCAACCTGCCCATAAGTAACTGTTGCATAGGCGTAACCATCCGCATAACATTACAAGGCACCTATTTCTTCTTTTATATTTCTTCTTAACTTTTACAAAAAAAATCACTATTTATTTTTCTTTTTTTTCCAAAATTTTCTTCCCACCTATTTCTTCTTTTAAATTACTTCTTAGCCTTTTTTTCTTGACATCTTTTCTTTGACGATACATATGGCGATTCATGTTAGCCGATCCCAAATCATTTTGGGACTAATGTTTGTTGTTGTTGCTGTTGTTGTATCTTACCAAGATATATCTCAGACACTTCTAAAGTGAATCTGAGGCAATTATGAATCTTTAGTCTTCAGAGGGATTGGACAGATCAATACCCACTAGTTACACAGGTTGTAGACTTCCCTACATTGTGTAACAATGTAATGGCACTATGAGCAGCTTAAAACGATCTTATGCATTAAATCTTCTAATTTCGGCATATATATTACTACAACAACTACAACAACAAAGTCTTAGTCTTAAAATAATTTGGGGTCGGCTAACATGAATCCTCATATGTCATCCAGAAAGAAAAGAAGTGAGAAAAGTATGTTAAAAGAAGAAATGGGTGGGAATAAAATTTGGAAAAGGAAAAGAAGAGAGAAAATAATAATGATAATAAAAAGAATATATATAGTTATATAGTTATATACATAATATATATATATAATATATATAGGGGAAAAGAGAAAAAAAAGAAAGGAAAGAAGAAAATAAATAAGAAATCAACCCCCATCACCCACATGAATTTTTGCTCTCCACTCCGGCCTCTCAACGCCATATTTTCATTCAACCAAAGTGAACTAATATCGTTTTCAGTCACCCTTATCCAAGTTTTCTTAGGCCTTCCCCTACCCCTCACCATTTTATCATTTCTCCACTATTCAAGTCAGGTGAACCACATACAAAAATTCCGGGCAGTATATCTAGGATTACATTAGGCTCCATGTTGCCTGTAGTTTTTAAAAGTTCCTTTCTGCAAAGGCAACAAACAGTTAGCCCCTTGCGATTAAACAAACTCTAATCCTAGCAAGAATATAAAAATATTATTTGTTAAAACCAAAATTCTTGGCGGTAAAACTGGGAAAATCTTTAAACTGTCAAAATGTGGCAATATACACAGTATTTTCCCTTAAAAGACAGGCAATTACAGAGTGAAATGAAAACGTGCAAAGAAGTTAGACTGGTTTGATCAGAAACCAGATCTCATATAAGTTGGGCAGGTAACACAGATGGCATTCCCTTTGACTCGAGTTCCTAGGAAGAGATAAGACATTAATTCAACTACTATCAAGCTATGAGCTCCTTATGAGTTGGCTTTATAATTCAATACCATGAAACTACAAAACAATATCAAAGAGTTATATTGCTAGCTCCAATGGTAAACGTTATTGTGTAGAAGGTCAAGGTTTAATTTCATTTTCAACCACTGTACTTTACCTCGACTTTCACTTCAACCACTATACTTCGTTTTTAGCACGAAAACCACATAAGTTTTGGAAAAATATCATTTTAGCCACAAATTCATGAAATAAGGCACGAATTAGCCACGGATTAGGCACGAATTTGTGGCTTAAGTGATAGTTTTCCAAAACTTTTGTAGTTTTCATGCTAAAAACAAAGTGCAGTGGTTGAAGTGAGAGTTGGAGTTAAGTACAATGGCTGAAAATGAAATTAAACCAAAGGTCAATACCCGAACCCGACAGGGGAAAGTGATTGTAGTATCGTGAGTCTATAAGAGGACAAAATAAATTAATCATTATATGTTTTTTTTATAAGAAAATCATTATATGTATATGTAATATAGCTAATAATTAAGACTGAGATAAAGATACCAGTGACAAAATCAATAAATAAAAACTGCTTCAGTAATAGACAAAACAGATTCTGAACATAGCTATCAAATATTGCAGAGACGAGTCATAGAAGGTCCGAGGTCTTGCGTGAACTCTATGTATCTATGGTGTTAAGGGAAGATGACATATCCATAACAAAATAAGTCTGATAAAGGAAGTAAGCCTCACCGCAGGAGCAGCCTCCAAAGCTCCATCAGCAGTTGAAAACATGACGTGCTTAAGCCCATTATCTTTCATAAATTTAGGACCCAGCTGCAAAATAAAAGAAAAAAGAAAAGGGAACATTATTAAAATTGAAATATGGGACAACTAAAAGGAGAAGATTGTTAAGGGAAAGAATGGAAATATAATAGCAATTAACTGATAAATAGTTACATAAGTGAAACCAGTGGCAACTCTCAGAGGCTTCTCGGCTGTCCATTGAGGCATTTGAGCTAATTCCTTCAGTGAATTAATATTCTCAAAAATCCCATACTTGGGTATCTACAAGAAGAGGGGAAAAGTATATGATGATTAAATATTGCAAATTAAATAAATCGATTATTGGATACTTTTGTAAGGTGAAACATGAAAAATGGCTTACCGCAAGTGATAAACGACAATCACCATAGTCAAGTGCATCATGAACAATGATTAAGTCCTCATTTCCCTAGCAAAAACAATTGAGAGGCATAAGTGTATAATGCTTATACATCCTATATGACTATGCAAAAGAAAATAGAGGTATATCAAATGAACTCAAACATTTATAAGCACCAACTATGGTGAGTACTCTCCTTGGTCAACTGCAAACAGGGACGAACTAAATAAGAAATTTGCTAACCCTCGCACAAGAACTATCCCACAAATCCATGCTATCCTCCACAACATTTCCCCCACCTTCACCTACCCCAGACCTTTAAACTGTAGAAAAGTATTATAAGGCTCTCCACATGCAAGAAATGCCTGTGGCTTATGAAAACACCCAAGATGGAAATTTCAAGACCTCCATAGGTAGGCTACTAAATTATTTATTAGAAACTCAATTCCTTTGTAGCAAAAAAATCTCTAGACAAATTTGTGCCATAAAAGAGTGAGGCTGCCTAGCAAAGGACCAACAACATTCCCACCAAAGATAACCTTGCCACCGCATCCCTGAGGATTCTGCTTACTTCGACAGTTCTAAATGGATACCTGATACTCAACTAAAATAAATTGGTTTATCAACAACTTCCTGGAACAAAGAAAATAACACGCTTCGAAGAACTCATAAAGCATTGCTTATATTTATTACCTTTCTAACCAGGCCACGTACTTTCGTTGAAAAATCAGAAACCCTTAGCAACCAATATAAAGTTTATTCCTCTCAATGTATCACAGATATTATCTGATAACTGGAACACCTCATGCCTCATGGGCATCTTTCACACCATTTCAATTAGTGAAATTCTATAACGTCTAGCCTGTTTTTGGTTCATATAACCATCCAAGGAAATGGATTCCACGTGCAATGGGCACATGCAGAAAAGTGAGTAGCACTTGCGGGACGCGAGTGCACTACATCTGTGGGACATGTATAACCCACAATTAGTTATCTTTCTATGTGAAGTAGCACCTTTCTAAGTAGTTGCCGCAGTGATTACCGTTTCAATTTAACAGGCATGAGGGCTCATCTTCATTTCAAGGATTAGATCCCCTCTCCCTAAAAAATAAATCAATCCAGGCATTCTATGACTCTGTAATAAGGTGCTCTTTCAAAAGTTCTACCTCCTCCCATATGTTACCTCGACCCTTAATTTTGGCCAAGTACCTGAGTCCACATGACCCTTAATAACACGGAACTGACTGCAACGACATGAGAAGCATCAACCTATTGCAGTGATCCACTCTACAGGGGAAGACTCGTGTCTATATGAATCAAGACCCCCAACTCTGAACCTCTACATAATCTTGCAAGTCAAATGCCCGTGGCTACTTCAAGATATCTTTTCACTTTTGATCTTCCTTTCGAATGCTAGGAAACTGAAAATACAACACTTGAAATAAAACGAGAGAGCCAGTGGATTGAATGCATAGTAACATATCCCAATGTCAGTGTGTTTTTTCCAACATTATTACTATGACATTAGAGGGCGAGCCTTGGCGCAACGGTTAAGTTGCTCCTTTGGTGACCATAAGGCCACGGGTTCGAACCTTGGCGAACAGCCTCTTGGCAATTGTCAGGGGAAGGCTCTAGCAAATGGTTCCCTCTCCCAACCCCCGCTTGGCGGGGAGCGCTTGGCGCACCGGGGTTTGCCCTTTTTATTACTATGACATTAGATTTATGAATTTCTCCATGACGCTAATTAAAAAAAGTATTCAGATCGTTATTAAATGAAACCTGCAACCTCCTTCATACCATATCATTGTTGAAAGAGCAAGGAGACATCTTTTTCAACAAAGGTTGTCACTTTTGAGTGAAAAAGAGGCAATAGCGACAAGATACATTCAGATGCATCTGTCATGTGGGTGAAATTTCATTTGTATCAAAAATAAGAATACTGGAACTGCTTCAAAACTTTAAATAAAAATCACCAAGAGTCAGCCATTTGAAAGGGAAAAAGAAAAAAGGCGGAGGGAGAAAATGATGTCCCCCATCATTAAAAAAAAAAAAAAAAAAACAAATCAGACTACTTGGCCTTATGAGTTATGACAAGGATCCTTTATCTCAAATATTCAACCAAACTTTCCACAACTAACTCACTCATAATCCTTATAAATACCCCCCACCAATTGAGTCAAATAATAACATATTAACCTCTTAGAAAGGTCAACAAATCAAATTGTTTAAAAAAGATGATCGTTCTACAAGATTTGGCATGAAGATCGTCAGTCTTACTCCTCTGATACAGTGTGCAAGAAAAAGACTTGTTTGGGTTATCTTGATATAGTAACTCACTCAAAGGCTGAGTTAACTTATCTTGCTAGTGCAAGTGTGTGTTCTCAATTTTACCAGTACATGATTATATAACAAATAATGGCATATACAAAAGAAATTTACACGGAAGCACTTGCATTGAATTCAGTAAAAAAAAAACTTTCTTTCAAAAGGTAGTCTAGATAGCATGTCATCAAGTTAAGACGAGCATGAGAAAATTCCAAATACAACTAAATCAACCTATCCCAATCACTTCTGGGGTCGGCTCTGTTAATCCTTTTTCATGATTTTCTTCAGTCAATCCATAAGCAATGTATATATGCAAGATGTACATTATTCCAATTGAAAAATGAAAACAGATACTTGAAATGGAGAAAATATAACTTTTAAAAAGTTAATTGTTAAGCCATAGTTAACAACAACGACGCAAAATACAATCTGCTTCCGTTATGATATAATCAAGATCCATACCTGTCCAAACTCGCTAACTACATCAAGACCCACAATACCAAGGTCTAAGTCTCCAGAAACCAGTTTTCGTACAATGTCTTTTGGACGTTGAAACCAAACTTCTAAGTTTGAGAGCTGCACCAAACATTAACATTTCACAAAATCAGATGAAGCACGAATATTTCATAAATATATCATGAGCAAGGAACTGATTAAAGTTGCAAGATTAACATGGATAAATAGATAAAGGACTATACTAGCGGCATACATGTCATATATCTCAAATTCTCAATGGATAGACCAGGGGCGGATCTAGCCCTAATTGACGTGGGCTCAAGCCCACCTCAGAATTTTGACAAAAAAAAACAAAAAAATTTACCCAAGTCACCGACTATATTTAACTTTTTTATATATGAAGTTATTTTTCACTGTTATTATTGTTTACAATATTTTTTAAATACCAAGCCCACGCGGTTCTAAAATCCTGGATCCGCCCGTGGGATAGACCAAACAATCATTTCAATTATCGCAGTCATATTTCGTAAACCACAATAATCCTTTTAACTTCAGGTAGGTATATTCATCATATTGTCCTCAGACATCAAATTTAGAGACGGGTCTGTCTAGGCAAGAATAAGCTACAAAGTTATAACATAAATCATGATTCTAACCTTTCCAGAAGGCCAGAGTGCAATGAATAAATAAAATCTGGACAGAAATTTTCTAACTTAGCAAACTCATCATCTAGTAATTATCATTGATCTTTCATCCACCATTACAACCCAACAATACACTACGCAAATTATCAGGCTTTTTCTCCCAAAAAATAGAACAACCACGAAATTAAGAAAAATTACCTGAGGAATTTCTGCAACGTATTGCCGAGGGTTGACTTGCCTCACAGATAGTTGACAATCCTTTTACAAACACCAAACAAAAAATCACACTATTACTCAGCAAATACCTACATCCATAAATCTCGGTGTTTGTGTGTGAAGTAAGCACACGCACACATATATAGGGGGAGAGAGAGAGGGGGGGAAGTACTTTGAGGAGTTCAAGAGTATCGGAAGCCATTCGACCTTTACTAGGCAATCCAAGACGAATTTCGTTCCGGTTAATCGGATTCTGGTCCACATTCCCGTTAACAACGGTCACCGGAGAAGACACAGCGGAACAGGAGACGACGAATTTCACCCGAACATGAGTAGTCAGGGGAGGGTGTGAAGGAGATAGGGATTGAGTAAAAGCTAAGGGGCGTTGCTGGAAGAAGGTTTGAATTAGAGCCATCGTCGTCAAATTCTTCTCACTTGGAGAGGTGGAGCGGCGGCGGCGGGTGGAAATGTCGTGTGTGAAGAGATTAATCGCCGCCGCGAAGGAGGCGCTGGGGAGGAATTTAGGGTGTGCTCCCGAGAGTTTCCAAACGGAGAGAAAAGAGAGGGAGTGGAAAGAAATTTTTCCATGGTGCAGTACCTTACAGCGATTTTAATTGTGATCGGTCAAATTTGCTACATGGAGATTAATTAATATTGTAATTAAGGGATGTAGCGATTTTGTCATTGGTCATAGTTAAAATCGCTACACCGTGAAGCGATTTTTTAAAAATCCTATTTCCCTTCAACCAGCCTCAATCGATAGTATATAGGAGTATTAAAGAATTGTTTTTATTTAACCGAATTTTCCTTATTAATGATCAAGCAAAGCAAAGAAAAATTTATTATATGAAAAGAATAACCAATTATTTTTTTCAAAAGTAATTAACTCTATATATAAAGTAATAAATCAAAAAAAATATGCAAATTTTAAATATATTAAATTTATAAATGATAAAAAATTAGTTTTTAATATTAATAATAACTCAAGAAATATAATCAAAATTAAAAAGAAAAAGAAAAAAGAAAGAGACAGCTTTCCCTCTATCCTTAATGCCCTGTCACAGGCTGGATTACCAATTCTTAAAATCGGTAGTAATAATGTGTGTGTGTGTGATCGATATGGATGTATGTGTTGCCGGTTCCGAGGCTTGATCGGTTTATGTGTGTGGAATTGCTAATTTAGATAAGTAGTCTTGGTCATTTTAGGAAATAGTTTGAAAAGTGGGTTATTTTGGAAAATAATTTTTTAAAAAAGAATTATTTGAGAAAAAATTTCCTACACGGTGTAGCGAGTTTAAAAAAAAACACCGGTCAAGAAAGTTGTGACCGATGTCCGTCTTGCAAATAAATCCAATTTTGTACACCCAAGGTCCCAAGCGGCCATACTTCTACCTCTATTAAATACATGTATCGACTCAAAATGCTTGTCGGTGGTTGATGCCTTTTTTGTGACCAGTCAAGGAAGTTGGGCATTTTCTCCTTTATTTCCTTCGGCAATACTCTCCGGGTGATGCCTTTTTTTTTTTTTTTTCCTTTTTCTGTTTTTTGGGTGGGGTGTCGGTTGGGGAATAGTATTAGTTAACCGTTTTGTTTTTTTTTTTCAAACCGGTTAGATTGGTTTTCCGGTTAACTTTTTTTTTTTTTTTCCAAATTAGGTTTTCAAAGAAATTTTTAACAGAATTAAAGACAGTTACGAAAAAAAATAATTTTCTAACAGTTTTTTAATAAAAAAGTTAACTTTTTAATAGTTTTTGTTAAGTTCTATATTTAGGATCTACTGATACCACATTAGTGGTGATTGTTGGGATTGAGTCCTAAACTACGAGGAAGAAAAGAAGTCTAAGTCGGAGGAGTTGGTGAGATCAAGGAGGAAAAAACGTGGAGGAGCTTCTGTCGTACTGGGCGACCGCCCAGGTGGTGGTGGGCGACCGCCCACTTGGTCAGTAGGTATGGCTCGGAGGAAATTCCATCTTGGGCGACCGCCCATGTTTCGGGGAAGAAAATTCTGGGCTGATTTGTTTCCTATTTTGATACAATCTCTTCTTAATTTGATTTAGGGCTTCCTTGTACTACTATATAAGCATAGTTACGACCTAGAACATATTGTAGCAACATATTAGAAGGTGTCTAATAAAATATTGGCTTGGCAATTGCCCCCGGACGTAGTTCATGTGTTGAATGAACCGGGTAAACAATTCTTGTGTTCTTGTGTGTGTGATTCTTCCATTATTGTGCTTGAGGGTGTGTTGATCTTTGTCTAAATTGCAACGGGGTACCACTAAATTCCCAACAACTGGTATCAGAGCTTTGGTTAGGAGGATTCAAAGTTTCATTAGTTGATTAATTTTGAATCACGTTCTTGGGGACTTTGTGAAGCAATCAAATGAAGAACTCAATCGAGAAATTCAACGGTGTGAATTTCACGTTCTGGAGGACAAGGATTGAAGATTACCTTTATTGTAAGGATCTTCATGAACCCTTGAAGAAGAAACCCGAAGACAAGTCACAAGGGGATTGGGAGACGTTAGATCGGAAGGCGTTAGGAGCGGTGAGGAGCGCTCTAACCGACGACGTTGCACGGAACGCTATGGAGGCCAAGACAACGGTGGAGTTGCTACAAACGCTGTCAGACATGTATGAGAAGCCGTCTAATATCAATAAGGTGCATTTGATAAAGAGGTTTGCGAATGCGAAGATGCAAGAGGGGCAGACAGCAGCAAGTCATATCGGCAGTTTCAAAGGTATGGTGGACCAATTGAAAAGTGTTGATATTACTTTCTCCGATGAAGTGCTAGCATGTTTTCTACTAAAATATTTGCCTGATAGTTGGGAGGTAACTGTCACAACGATTAGTACGTCGAAAACACCATTGGTGTATACGGAGGTTAGAGATCTCATCCTTCAAGAGGAGTTGAGAAGGAAAGAGAAAAGGGGAGAATCTTCTGTAGATGGGGATGCACTTAGGGTGGAGAGAAATAGGGGAAGGGGAGGACCGAAAAAGGGGAAGAAGGTCAAGTGCTACAATTGTGGCGAATTGGGTCATATCAGTTATGACTGTCCGAAGAAAGATGGTGGTGCACATGTGGTGGATGATGGGGATGTATTAATCCTAGGAGAGGAGCAGTCGGGTGAAGATTGGGTGTTGGATTCTGGAGCTTATTGTCATGCTAGTGGGGATGCAGTATCAATGGAGCGGTATAAAACTGGACATTTTGGGGTTGTCTATCTTGGTGATGGTCAACCATTGAAGATCAAAGGTAAGGGGGATGTGATGATGAAGACACCTAACGGGGCTGTTTTACAACTACACAATGTGATGCATGTTCCGAACTTGAAGAGAAGGGTGTTTTCTGTGGGACAACTTGACAGTGAAGGGTATGGTGTGACCTTCATTGGTGGGTCTTGGGAAGTCACAAAAGAGGCTAAGGTGATAGCTCATGGGGTTAAGGAGAGGATGTTGTACTCTACCTACAATGTCGATATTCGTTCCGGTGGGAGCAAGAGGCTAAAGAACCGGCCTATTGGTGTAGAAAGGAGAGACATCAAGAAACGGTATGTTAGGGGGGAGAAGGACACAAAGTTGATCAACGCGGTGTGGAAGTCCAAGTGCCCTAACAGAGAGCGTATTCAGACCAAGAGAAGTCGATGCAAGAAACAAGGTACGTCCAAGTTTCAAGGGGAAGCATTGCGAGGAAGGTGGGTCTGGAGGGAGAAGGCGAAGTTAGACTTGCGGGGAGAAATCAAGATAGAAGCTGATTTGGGGAGGCAAGAACTATCTAACACGGAGGGGTTGAAATGTCGCTTGGTTTCAACTCGCCTTAGTACTTGAGCGGGAGGTTCGGTAGTGTCAAGCCAATATGGGGGAAATGTGTTTGAAGGTCATTACTCCGTGGTGGGAGTTGATGGGTGTTTCTATGCTTATTAGTTTAGTCTCCGGTGGGAGATTGTTGGGATTGGAGTCCTAAACTACGAGGAAGAAAAGAAGTCTAAGTCGGAGGAGTTGGTGAGATCAAGGAGGAAAAAACGTGGAGGAGCTTCTGTCGTACTGGGCGACCGCCCAGGTGGTGGTGGGCGACCGCCCACTTGGTCAGTAGGTATGGCTCGGAGGAAATTCCATCTTGGGCGATCGCCCATGGGCTGTTGGGCGACCGCCCATGTTTCGGGGAGGAAAATTATGGGCTGATTTGTTTCCTATTTTGATACAATCTCTTCTTAATTTGATTTAGGGCTTCCTTGTACTACTATATAAGCATAGTTACGACCTAGAACATATTGTAGCAACATATTAGAAGGTGTCTAATAAAATATTGGCTTGGCAATTGCCCCCGAACATAGTTCATGTGTTGAATGAACCGGGTAAACAATTCTTGTGTTCTTGTGTGTGTGATTCTTCCATTATTGTGCTTGTGGGTGTGTTGATCTTTGTCTAAATTGCAACGGGGTACCACTAAATTTCCAACAGTGATGTCACCGGTTTCATCTACTACATTATCATCGGTAGAAGGACCGGTTACATTAAGAGATATTTCCATTATTTTTCTTTTTCTTTTCCCTCCAACCGACCGACGATACAATGCTTCTTTCCACTGTTGCGTTAAAATACAATTTGTTTGTTTGGTTTGGTTGACTATTGATTATGATCATCGACCTTTTCTACTTTTCATTCCTTACTCCTTTCATACGAATATAAAAATTATTAAATGTGAACATAGAAAGATTTTAAAAAATAAATTTATAAATTAGAAGTAAAATGTGAGATTTTTTTCTAATTTAATTCCATTTTAAAATTATAAATTCCAAAATAACTCACACCCAAATAGGTTGAGCAAGTTGATCGACCCAAATAGGTTGAGCAAGCCGACAGGCCGCACTATAGGTCATGCAACAGGTCACACTATAAGTTATGAAAAAGGTCAGACAACAGGTCATTTTCTCTACCAATGACATCATCGGTCATACTTCTCTAGTAACCAATAGGTCACACCCATCGGTTGAGCCGTGACATAGCCATTACCGATACCCCTTAATTTACCCATATTCGGCCATGTGTCCAAATCAAATGAAAATAATCTCTATTTATAGAGAAAACAAAATTATGAATTTTGGTATAAAAAAATTAATTAATTTATTTATTATAAAATAATTTAGGTCAAAGGAATCGGATAATAAAATCTGAAATCCAACCAGCCAATAGTAGGATGCCACGTGTCCCAATAAAAAAAAACAAAAAAAAGGAAATCCGCATGCATACACGCGCCTCTGTCGGCGCGTGTATTGCACGCGCCATTTTTCTCTCAATCATGATCTGCCACGTGTAATTTGCGTAGCATATTTTCAATTATGCCATGGAAGTAAATGACCAAAGTACCCCTGAAATTTTGGCAAAATTTTTGGCACTTTGACTGTTCGTAGGATGACCTGTTTTAATATATAGATAGATTTTGATTCATTTTATTATTACTATGAACAATTTAAACTTAACAATTTAAAAAATGAAACCTTATTTTTAGAATAAACAAAAGCAGAAATCATATTTTGTAACAAACAAAAAAGTTGAGTTGTTTGTCGCCTAAAATGTAACACATACTATGAAGAAATGTTACAGATGAAATTTCGAAATGTAACAGTTTTTATTATAAAATTTAACTGTAGTTTTAAAGAAATTTTTAAATAATTTGATTTTTTTAGAGAAAGTAACATACTATATATATGAGTATAATTTGTTATACAAATGAATGTAATAGTTTTTGTATAATAAATGTTACCTTTTTTCTTTTCTTAAAAAAAATCCACAAATGAATGAAACAATTTTTATTATAAAATATAACAATAGTTTTGCGGAAAATTAAAAATAGTTTGATTATTATTTTCTAGAAAAAATAACAAATTATATACATTGGTATAATTTGTTATACAAATGAATGTAACAATTTTTAAAGGACATGTTACATTTCAATCTTATTTTAACCTAAATCTTTTTTTTTTGTGAATTTGTGGTTATTTTCAAAATAAAAACTATTACATTTCAGTATATTATCCCTTTGTTTCACTCGAAATATGATTTTTTGGGTTGAACACGGGTATTAAGGAGAAGTGTTAGTAAAATAGGTGTTGTGAGTCTCATTAAATAAAATATATCTATTTGAGGTTGTCTTGTTTCGAGTTTATTTCGAGTGGGATATACAAAATAACAAAATGTCATAATTTAAATTAGATGGAGGGAGTATCTATAGTATAAATGGCAATCATGGGTGAACAGTACTATGAACAGTACCAAATGCCAAATTTTCCATTTTGCCCTCACTAAGTTGTCCTTTTCCCATTTTGCCCTTTAAAAAAAAAAACAAAAAAAAAACACGTGTCCTCGGACACGGGCTTTTACTAGTATTTTATAAATATGCATATATTCTTAAGTCAATTGATTCTTAAGCTATTGAAATTGCTATAACAGGTAGTAGAGAAAATGGATAATTACAATATACACACGCACACGAACGCAATTATTTACGTGGTTCATCAACTTGGCTACGTTCACAGGCAGAGGGAGAGCAATATTGTTAATATGGAAAATCATCAATTACAAGCTGTCTAATTATGTTAAACGAATTCTTGATTACAAGAATTTCTAACTGTGCAAATCCTAATACAGAGAAACTGATGAGACAGAATTGAACTGATACATACAAGCTATAAAGTCTATGGAGCCCATAGAAATCACTAGCTTGGATTCTAATATTATTGATAACATATTACACTGGAATAATTCAACGCTATGTGAGAAGACGATTATTTATACTCCCAAATCCCTAGCTCAGAAGTAATCAAATCCACTTAAGGAAACTGTCAAATAACCAATTTCTTGAGCCATAAGAAAACCCAATTAGATTCAATTCATCTCCTTTTCAGAATTGGACTTCAAATCAATCTCGGACTCGTTTCTTAGATTTCCTTCTTCGAATCGAACTCCATCAATTCAAAGACGCCAAATCTTAACAAATCTCCACCTTAACTTTGAATCTCCCAAGCCTGTCACACGTTTGCACAAGTGTGTCCTTTAATCTGCATGGTTGTATCATCTCGGATTTGACGTTCACCGTTGGCACGGTCATGCGTTGAGGCTGGCACGGTTATGTCAAACTCAGCACGGACGTGCAACTGCCAAAAATCCCAAAATCACATATTTGCTTGTTTTGATCCATGATTAGACAGCCCAATCCTCAAATGCATCAAAGTCAACTAAAATGTTGAAACAAATATATTTTAGACTGAAATGTTAAAGATAATTGAACTATTGAATAGCTGAACAATACAAATGCTAAACCAAACCAAGCTAAATTGTAAGTTGATTTCGTAGAGCAACTCCAACAATGGGTATCAAATGCAAATTTTGATACTCATTTGAATGTACTAGCAACTCCAATAGTGAAAAAAAGAGGTAGCAAATTTTGTGATGTTATTAGCAAAGGTAGCAAATTTGCTATCTTGCTTAATACCTTTGGGGTGTTCATCACTTGCTCAAATGGGGAGAGTGGGAGTAATTTGATGAGGAGACATAAGCACATGGCCTCTTGTCCCCATTCATCAAAAAATGAAAATCTATACTATATATAAAAGCAGGAACTTGCTACTCCATTCTATTTTCATTTCTTTTTCTCACTTTCTCTTCAGAAATTCTTAAATCCACCATCAATATCATCACACATGCTTCAAATCATATCTGCATAAATGGCATATGTGGTAATAGTAATGTGTTAAAGGTGGGTGTGGGGTTGATGGTGCTTGGAAATTGGGGAGAGGAGGGTGGTGATGTATTAATTATTTGGTAGAGTTGTGTGGGGACTGAGCGGTGGCACGGATGACATTATTTGGTAGAGTTGTGTGGGGACTGAGCGGTGGCACGGATGACAGCTAGGTAGAGGTAAAGGATGTTTGAGTTGAAGGCGCCGGAGAGGGGAAAGAAAGCGTGGTGGTAGGAGAGCCATTAGCGGAGGGGAAGGCGATGTTGTCGGAGTATGAAATCGGTGAGGCATTGCCGGAGGTGGAGTATAAAATAAATTAGAACTTCACATTAAAATCAAATATGATGGATCAAATTACTCCCTCCGTCCCTAAATGTTTGTCCCATTTCCCCTTTTCCTTTGTCCCAAAAAGTTAGTCTCATTTCCAAAATTAAAGCTTCAAAATCACTAAATTTTCAAAACTTGTAACATTTAGGGACGGAGTATTACATAACGGTGGTGTATATTATCAATAATTTCAAAGCGTTCGTAAAAATAACCAAAATTAAAGCTTCAAAATCACTAAATTAAAATGTTTGAAAAGTCAAACGGGACAAACATTTAGGGACGGAGGGAGTATAAAATAGCATACATAATGTTGCAATATACTCCACATTTATTATGGCAAAGACTAAAATATTATGAATTTATTCACATTTTAATTTCAGCAGCATTCGACTCAAATAGTGGACAGCCCTATATTTTGAATGTTTTTAATAGTCGTGTAGCTATAGATAAATTGTCTGATCGAATCGAAAGAAATGTAAATGTAGTTATATGTAGAAAAAGTCACGTGTATGATATATGAAAATGATAACCATCTATTATCCATGAACACATTTTAACAAGTACTTACAGATTGTATATGTATATATATATATTTTATTTTTTTATATGTGTGCATGTGATATATATATATATATATATATGGAGTATATTTTATATTTCGTCGTGTATCACACGAACTTGTGGCTAGTAAGTAGTCAAATGGGACATTTGGAGTCTCCTCATTGGTTGGATGCATTTATTTTTAATTTTTATGGAAAAAAATTATTTGACTAAAAAATTAAATTTTATAAAAGAAAAATATATATTTATATATAAAATGTTGAAATTTAAAATTTATTTTAGTGTTTTTTAATATTAAATTGATGACTATTGTTGTGGATATTTTTCAGCATGGTGACATCTTCAGTTGACCCTGCATATCAAGATGTCATTCCACTGTAAGTATTGTTTTAACATTTACTTATTTAATATTTCCTAATATATTTATTCTTATTTTCCAGTAATTAAGAGAGAAATGCGGGATATTCTCCAGCACGTTCAACATACCTTCAACGGCTAGGGCGACTTGGTCTCACGGAGGTTGAAAGGATAAGCCAATATCCCGAGATTGTAGGAACCGTATTTGACTCATTCATGCTTTCTTATATTTAAGGGGAAATGGAGATGGAACACACGGATGCTCATACGCACACACACTCTACGCACGAACTGATTGTAATCCTCTCCATTCTCTTCCAAAGTTGTACTCATAATCATCATAGTGAAACTTTTAAGGTTGGAGACCTAACTCCCGGGGTTTTTTCCAAAGAGGTTATCACCTCCAAGGTTTTCCTCGTTAACAAATTGTGGTGTCATTGTTTCTTTTCATGCTTTTGTTCCATATAGTCGAATTCCACAGTCCCCTCCTTATTGTTCAATCCACACACTAATCAAAGTTAAGATTCTACTCTATTGTTTTTTCTACCAAAACAATTTGGCACCCACCGAGGGGCCTCGTGGTTTATCGGTTATTTGGATCATTTCCCAATCAAATTCATTATGTCTGCACCCCCCAATGTGTCCGCCGCCGGCAAAGGTCCCGCTGTTGCTCCAACATCAGGAGGCAGAACCAGCTTGTTGCCACCACCTCCTCAGACCGGACCACAGCAAACTCAACCCACGAAGACTCCGCAAAAGGGAGCGACCTCTTCCAATGCAGATGCCGACATCCGAGTATCCTGACCGGAGTTGAATCAAAGGTTGGACCAAAGAAGATAGCAATTCGAAGGTGCCGACCAATTCCATGATTAAGATGCGTAAAGATCAACGGCTCATCGCATCTCGGCTTGAGAACATATCACCACTGCGTGCAAGGATCCTCGACTTCGACCACACCGAGGATCTACATTTCGTGAGCGAATTTATCCCAACGGGTAGTCCGCCTCAAACTCAACAATGACATCCTTAATGACGTCAACACCTTTGCACGGGGACACCCTATCGACGCCACCTTCCTCAGATTCACCCAGCTTTATTCCATTCATGACAACACCACCTGTTACAACTACTACTGACAACTCTGGTTTGCTAAATAATCTTTTCAATAATAATAATTTCAATCGTATTCCTATGGCCGACCCTTTTGCGGGAAACCCACTAGCCAAGCAGATGCAGGATCTCAGAGAGCTGATAATGAACGTGCCAGGTGTAACTCCTCCAATTCAACCAGTGACGCAGAACTGCTACAATCAATCCCGGTTTGTCCCAGCAATTGCAAATGTTGACATCCCGAAGCGTTTCAGTGTACCATCCATGAAGTTGTATGACGGTACCACGGATCCAGAAGAGCATGTTGCCCACTATCAAGAAAAGATGGACATAATCCATATTCCACTTCAATTCCGGGAGGCCTGCTTATGCAGAGGATTTGGATCAACCTTGTCTGGACCAGCTCTCAAATGGCTGATTAGGCAACCCCTAGGTTCAATTGGTTCATACGCCCAGCTCATCAACATGTTCTATAACCAATTCTCATGCAGTCGACAATTTGAAAGGTTGACAAGTGATCTCTACAATGTGACCCAGCAGCCTAATGAAACTCTAAAGGATTATGTCCACCGGTTCAATAAGGAAGTGCTAGAAATTCCCAATCTTGACATGTCAACAGCCACAGAAGCATTCAAAATGGGGCTGAAGAAAGATTCACAGTATTATCAAGATTTGGTGATGACTCCTTGTAAGCGGTTGGAAGAAGTTAGGAGCAGGGCAGTGAGATTCATAAGACTGGAGGAAGACGAGCTGCGAAGATCGAAGTCCCCATCCAAGATGTCGACATATGACAACCCCGACAGAAAGACTGAATCGTCCCATCGCAGGAACAACCGTCCCAATCCTTATCCGAGAATTGACACTAGCAAAATTAATTCAATTGACGGTGAGGATGAAGATAACGATAATGTGCCTAACATTTCTGATTATTGTTTTTCTGTTGACATTTCAGGTATACTCTGTGCAATGGGCAACCTTGGGGACAAAGCCAGATGGCCAAAGAAGACAGATAAAGCCACGGGATGGCGTGACAAATCAAAATGGTGCGCTTACCATGAAGACTTTGGACATGTTACTGAAGATTGCATCGCACTAAGAAAGGAGATCAGCTACTTGCTCTCGAAAGGACATCTTAAGGAGTTGTTGGGATCCAGAAAGAAGAGGGCTGAAAATGCAGAAGCTCCTCATGAAGCCGAAAGACCGATTTCTCCCCCAGCATCAACAAAGGTGATCAATTTCATCAGTGGAGGCTCAGAAATATGCGGAACGTCCTATTCTGCTGCAAAACGACATGCTAAGGAGTCAAAAGAGGAGAAGCCAGAAAGACAGCCCAGGATGTTAACACCCTGCCAGGATCCAATCATCTTTGATGAAAGTGATCGAGATAACTTGCTGGAACCCCATCACGACGGTCTAGTTATTTCCTTGCAGATCGCCAACTGTATAATCCGGCGCATCCTGGTTGATGGGGGTAGCTCTGTCAATCTTATTATGTTGGGCACCCTTAAGGAAATGAACATCCCAGAATCAGAGATTATTAAGAAGTCCTCAGTGCTGGTAGGCTTCAGTGGGGAAGTCAAAGAAACGTTGGGGGAGATAAAGCTTCCAATATACTCGAAGGGCCTCAATACCGTGGAACGGTTCTGCGTAATTGATTGCGCAACATCTTACAATGTCATTCTTGGAAGACCGTGGATTCATGGAATGAAGGCTGTACCCTCCACTTACCATCAGTGTGTGAAGTTTCCAACACCTTGGGGTGTCGCTAAAATTTACAGTGATCAACAGGTGGCCAAGGAATGTTATAAAACTTCAATGAAGGCGTCGACATCCCCAAAACAGGCATAGCAATTATCGAGGAAAGTACGTGAAGTCCTGGAAGCCAGGGAGGATGATGTGAAAGAAGTATTGCTAGACCCTTCCAACCCGGACATCAAGGTACTTATTGGTACTGACATCCCATCAGATATAGAAGAGAAGCTTGTGGACCTATTAAGAAGCAGAATAAAGAGTTTTGCTTGGAAACATGATGATATGACAGGCATCAGCAAAGATGTCATCACTCACAAACTTAACATAGATCCTAGCTTTAAACCAGTGCACCAGAAACGAAGGAAGTTTGCAGAAACCAGAAACCAGATCATCAAGGAAGAGGTAGAGCGCTTACTCAAAGCCAACATGATACGAGAGGTCGATTATCCAAGATGGTTAGCAAACGTGGTTGTGGTAGAGAAGAGAAACGGGAAATGGCGAGTCTGTGTCGACTTCACCGACTTGAATAAAGCCTGTCCAAAAGATCCTTTCCCTTTGCCACATATAGATTCGTTAGTTGATGCCACCTCCGGACATGAGTTCCTCACATTCATGGACGCATCCTCAGGATTTCAACAAATCCAGATGGAACCATCTGACCAAGATGACACCGCCTTCATAACACCCACAGGTATTTATTGTTATATTGCTATGCCTTTTGGACTAAAAAATGCAGGTGCAACATATCAGAGGCTCGTCAATAAAATGTTCAAAGACCAGATTGGGGACACAATGGAGGTATACATCGATGACATGGTAGTAAAATCCAAGAAAGCAGAAGATCACATAAGCAACCTCTCTCAAGCCTTTGACATCTTGGATTGTTTCAATATGAAACTTATTCCGGCTAAATGCAACTTTGGAATGAAGGTCGGGAAGTTTTTGGGTTATATGGTTACTAAAAGAGGCATCGAAGCTGCCCCAGAACAGATACGTGCTATTATCAACCTGTCATCACCTCAATCTGTCAAGGACGTCCAAAGGTTGACGGGAAAGATAGCTGCACTCACCAGATTTATTTCAAAATCCTCAGATCGGTGCAAACCTTTCTATGATATCTTAAGAAAGAACAAAAAGTTCCAATGGGAGGACCAACATGAAGAAGCCTTTCAGGAGCTCAAAACTTACCTGTCGACACCTCCATTATTGGCCAAACCTCAGAAGGAGGAACATCTTTACATCTACCTAGCAGTATCCGAAGGCGCTGTTAGTGCAGTCTTGGTGACAGAACGAAATGGTAATCAGCAACCCATCTACTATATAAGTAAGACACTCTTAGATGCGGAGACCAGGTATTCTCATTTACAAAAGTTAATTTTAGCTTTGATAACTGCTTCTATTAAATTAAGGCACTATTTTGAAACACATACTATAATTGTACGCACTAACTATCCTATTAAGAATGTTATGAGAAAACCAGAGATGTCAGGTCGAATGGCGAAATGGTCTGTATAGTTAAGCACATACGACATCAAGTATGAGCCCGGACTCCGCAATAAAATCCCAAGCCCTAGGCGATTTTGTGGCCGATTTCAAATTTCAACCCTGCAACAAGAGGCGGAATTGGAAGTACAACAACTTCAAGATGATGACATCCTGAAAATTTGGACTCTCTATACAGATGGTGCTTCTAACATGAGAGGTACAGGTCTTGGAGTTATACTAAAATCGCCACAAGGGGACATAATACCACAATCCATCAGTTGCAGTTTCAAGGCTACCAACAATGAAGCAGAATACGAGGCATTAATAGCAGGATTAATAGCAGCCCAGGACCTAGATGTCAAACATATCCGGGTGTTTATGGATTCTTTGCTAATTGTTAACCATTACAACGGATCCTACACAGCGAAAAATGCCAAGATGACGACATATTTGGAAATTGTAAAAATTCTTTCGGCCAAATTCAAGTCATTTTCCTTGGAACAAATTCCACGAGAAGAAAATTCTCAAGCAGATGCCCTGGCAAACTTGGGTTCAGCCTTCAAAAGCATTTCACAAACCAGTATCCCAATTGTGCATATTGACATCCCAGCAATTGATCATCTTGAGATGTTCGTTCTAGATGTCGACATACCTTCCTCTCCAGCAGCAACTTCTTGGACAGCTCCTATTGTCAAGTATCTCTTAGATGATACGATCCCAGCCGAGGAGAAGAATGCAAGAGCCTTCAGGGTAAGAGTATCTAAATATTTACTTATTAATAACCTCTTGTTTAGAAAATCTGCTGCAGGTCACTACTTAAGATGTCTAGAAGCAGATAGAGCCCATCAGGTTCTCAAGGAGCTGCACGAAGGAGATTGTGGAAATCATACCGGGGGCAGAAGTCTGCATACCAAGGCCCTTAGAATGGGCTATTTTTGGCCCACAATGAGAAAAGATGCCGTCGACTACGCAAAGAAATGTGATTCATGTCAACGACATGGGGACATCCTGCACCAACCTGCTGAACTACTACATCCTATCCTGTCGCCATGGCCGTTTATGGTCTGGGGAATGGACATCGTAGGAAAATTACCCAGGGCACTCGGTGGAAGAGTATTTCTACTAGCTATGACAGACTACTTTTCTAAATGGGTGGAAGCTGAGGCATACGTACAAGTACGTGACAAAGAAGTTATATCTTTTATCAAAAGAAACATATTCAGCAGATTTGGAATACCATCAGAGATAATTTGTGACAACGGTTCCCAATTCATTAGCAAGAGAACCCAAGATTTCTTGACATCTTGGGGTGTCAAAATGGTGACATCTTCGCCTGTTCACCCTCAAGCTAATGGACAGGCAGAATCTAGCAACAAAATAATCATAAGCAACTTAAAAAAGAGATTGAACCAGAAGAAAGGACGATGGGCAGAAGAGTTACCAATGGTTCTATAGGCTGACAGGACGACATCTAAGAACGCTACTGGTCAAACCCCCTATTCACTTGTATTTGGAACAGAATCAGTTATTCCAGCAGAAGTCCTTGTACCTACGGCCAGATACAGTTTGTTGACATCTGAACATAATAAAGACATCTTGACTCATGACTTAGATACCGTAGATGAACTGAGGGACATGGCCAAAGTTCGCATGGCAGCATATCAACAAAGGGTAGCCAGATCTTACAATAAAAACGTAAGGATTAGAAGGTTTCAAGTAGGAGACTTGGTCCTACGAAAGGCATTCCAAAATACAAAGGAGCCCAATGCAGGCAAGCTCGCCCCAAAATGGGAAGGACCCTACCTAATAGATGCACAGGCCGGAAAAGGAGCATATCGCCTGGCAACCTTGGATGGCCAAATGATACCACGAAGTTGGAACGCCATTCACCTTAAAAGGTATTACATCTGAACGAAACCCCCTTTGAATTCATCTCTTCCCAGGTATGGACAAACTTTTATTTATTTGTAACCTTTTTCAATGTACTCTTTCATTACTTTATTGCAAATCAAGATGTCACTAACGCACCTTGTGGAGAGGCGTCAACATTAGTTGACGTCCATTATTAATATGTTTTTGTCTTATGAGGTGTTGACATACATACGTGGAGACATGTCGAGAGTACATAAGGAACAACGAATTCTCCTCCGTTAGAGACTGGCCATCTCTTCTCAAGTAAAGGTACACAATCCCTTCTAAGGTTTAAAGAGTTAATTACCTCTTTCTTAAGATGTTAGGTTACCACACCTTCGCCTGGAGCACAAGTTATCTCTCTAATTGAGGTGTGGGGTGGGCCTATATGGGTAAACTCATATAGCTTACCCATTCCCACTCAGTTAAATGATTGATCTTACGTATTATTCTTATGGTTATGACATATACGTGTCATCTAAAATATCTACGGGTTATGGCATATACATGTCATCTTAAGTACCTACTGTTTTGACATACTATCATGTCACCTTAAGAGCATAACAAAGGATCATCCAAAGAAAAATTTAATCCAAAAGAAAACAAGCCTTGACATGCTTGAAAACTACTAAACTTTAACTAGATTAAAGTAACCTTAAAAAATATCCAAGCAACCAACATTAAAGTGCAAAAGTGTTGGACCAACCCAACACGTAAAAGAAATTGTCTTTGGTCCTTATGGACCCATTACATAACCAAACTAAAATTAAAATTGTTTTAAGGGATTTCACCCCAGTAACGTCATCAAATTACCAAGAACAAATTTATTTTACCTTTTTTCAGGAGATATCCACTGCAGGTGTTGCTTTGAGAGAAACTTCTTCAAACTTCTCATTGAGCATCCTACTTTTTCCATCCTAGCGGTCATCCCATGTCGCTGTCATGATCATCGTCAATCTGCTCAAGATCCTTAGAGGCTTCGTTCGCTTTTTCATCATGGATCCGCTGCAAAGTTGTTTTCTCTTCATTCAGGTTCCAATTCACATGCTCTCCTGCCTGATATTCTTCAATCATTTGGATTCTAGTTTCGAAAACTGCTTTTGCAGTCTCATGCACCAAGTCATCCCTAAGCAATTCTATCTCCCTTTCATGACTAATGTCAACACTCGCAAGCCTGGACCGCCATTTTAATATCTCTTCATTCTTGTCCCTGATTTCCAATCCCCTCTCCCTTATTAGTCCTGCTGCTTCTTTCAAATCCTTCTCATATTCGACCCTACTCATATCGTGAGTATCGCATTTTTCCCTCAATGTCCTGATTTCTTTGGACATTAACTTAACCATCGAGACAATCTGTCATCAACAAAAATAGGTATTTTACTAAAATAAAAGAGAATCAATATGCCAATGACCCAAATCAAATCTTACCTGATTTTCCAACACTTCTTCATTCCAAATTTGTTTCTCCACACCAGAGATCTGTTCCACCCTTTTTCTTTTCGAAGCAATCTTATCCATCTCTGGTATATTCTCTTCCGCTTTCATCTTGCCTTTGTATTTGGCCACAATATCGCTCGTTGTAAAACCGGATCGAGTCACTGCATGTAAGGATATATATTAGCACGGATTATATAGAGTCGCCAATTCAATAAACATGTTGATTCTGACTCACTCTTTTTGAGAACCTCGTAACTATGTATTGGAAGAAGAGGAATGAAAACTGCACTCTTTAGGGTTACTCTCACCGAAATATAGTAGGAGACGTCAGATTGGGATAAGAATTTTGAGAAGATTTGATGATAACGAGGGTTATCCAGAATTACAGTTACCAGTTCCTATAAAGACTCTTCCCTTCTAGCCGCCTCGTATCCTAAAACCGTCCCATCAGGCAAAGCGGGCAGTTGAACAATTAATTCAAAAGAAAAAATATTTTGCCTCTTCAGTTGCCAATATAGTCAAATATTTTTGGGGACAAATTGTTGTGGGTATTTTTCAGCATGGTGACATCTTCAGTTGATCCTGCATATCAAGATGTCATTCCACTGTAAGTATTGTTTTAATATTTACTTATTTAATATTTCCTAATATATTTATTCTTATTTTCCAGTAATTAAGAGAGAAATGCGGGATATTCTCCAGCACGTTCAACATACCTTCAACGGCTAGGGCGACTTGGTCTCACGGAGGTTGAAAGGATAAGCCAATATCCCGAGATTGTAGGAACCGTATTTGACTCATTCATGCTTTCTTATATTTAAGGAGAAATGGAGATGGAACACACGGATGCTCATACGCACACACACTCTACGCACGAACTGATTGTAATCCTCTCCATTCTCTTCCAAAGTTGTACTCATAATCATCATAGTGAAACTTTTAAGGTTGGAGACCTAACTCCCGGGGTTTTTTCCAAAGAGGTTATCACCTCCAAGGTTTTCCTCGTTAACAAATTGTGGTGTCATTGTTTCTTTTTCATGCTTTTGTTCCATATAGTCGAATTCCACAGTCCCCTCCTTATTGTTCAATCCACACACTAATCAAAGTTAAGATTCTACTCTATTGTTTTTTCTACCAAAACAACTATAATATTTATAGATTTTTATTTTATTAAATAAGAAATTAGTTAAAACAATAGTCATATTTAAAATTATTGATGATGTAGAAAGTATTAATAAAATTTATAAATATCAAAAATTAGTTTGATAACATGAATTTGATACCTATTGTTGAAGATTACAAATTGAAACTTTATGAATAGTGACTAAATAGGTATCAAAATTTGATTTTAATAACTATAAAGTAAATACCATTGTTAGAGTTGCTCTTAGCGGCATTTGTTTTCTTTAAGTACTAGTACTCAAATGCCCGTGCCAATGGCACGGGTCAGTACAAAAAAATAAGCGGTGGAAAAATGATAAGTAGAATAAAACAGCTTCTCCATGAGTTGTCTTATGCCTGACTATCAATGTACATCAATTATGTCTTACATCCTTGGTTACCCTTTACGTAGAAATCTACGACAGTTTAAAAACTTGAAAAATAAACGAAAATGACTAAGGGGCAATTTTAAAAGAGGCACTGAAACTAAAAATAGGCTTCAATTATTCGAAGACAAACAATCATAAATTATAAATTATGTAGAGAAATAATATAGAAACAACTTTCGATATTTGTTAACAATAGGTGGAATTAGGAAAAAATGAAAAAGATAAAATAATGAATATAAATTCTCAAAATGTGACATTTTCCATCTATGTAACTAAGTAGATGGGAAGAGAGATAGTACGCAATCACGAACAAATCCAAACCAAAATATTTAGAGATAACAAATAAACACCAATAGAACAGATCCAAACAAACATATTTACAGAAAGTAAATAAAACAAACATGAAATTTGTAGGGAGTACATAAAAAACCAACTAAATTAAATTGAACTAAACCAAACTAAACCAAACTAAACTAAACCTTCCTCCCTACATGATGTCTTTTTCAAGTTCTAGTTAAAGAATATCAAAGGAAATAGAAAATGGTGAAACTGTACTGTAATTACTTCAACCAGATCTAGAGACTAAACTGAAATTGATGTATATGAAACTGAATTATTTACGGCACCAATTAACATAAAAAAACTGATGAATACTTTGTTCCATAATCAACATTTGATGGAGGGTGATTTGTTTGTGTAACTGTCGTAGAGAATATGAGGAAGTCGATTATCCGGACCGTTATCCATTGAGGTTTAGTAAAAAACATTTTCTTAATCCCCATTTTACCATTATTCTTTTTTCGTAAGTGTATAACGTATTGTGCGATAGGGGGATGGAGAGGTCAATTGCCTTAATGTATGGTTAAAGTTTTATATCATCACCCGAACATCAGTACCATCATTGAGATAATATTTAGCCTTACTTGATTTGAACTTAATATCTAAATTGATTAACCCGGTGAAAGAATATAATTTTTTTTTGTTAAACTACAATCTTAATATTTGATTCAAGCTATGAAACATTCTAATTCGAATTGTTTCTTCTCTTCTAAAATTTCACTAAAGTGACTAATTATAATTATAACTTAAAATATTTATATGTACATAAAAATCTTAGAACTTTGATTGACGCACAATTAAAATACAATTAATAATTTTTTAATCATGCATATTTAATGTGGCTAGATTTCGTTAAATTTTAAGCTAATTTGTTAACAGAGTGAGAACATTTTAAAAATGTAAAGGAAGTCGCTCATTGTCAGTCCTTAGATTAGAGTTACTAAAAAATAATCTAACGATTGAAATTAAAAATAAATAAAATCGTTTAATAATATTCATTAGATGAGGGCGGTTATGAATTAATGACAGTTAAATGCTTGAACTCTAGTTGAGGGTGATCTTGTACTCGGAGCCCCACATTTTTTTTCATATCGGCTCAATATGCATATTTTTTTGTCAGTTAAGGGCTACTTGACTATTTTCATTAAAAATCTTGTTAAATTTTCATGTGTCAAACGTGCTTAACAAATTAATTAATTTCAAGTTCAATGAAAAATTCAAAAGTAAAATGACAGAAAGTAAAATTTATTTTTGAAAGATTAAATAATCAAATTTTAAAATAAATGAAATATTTATCATCTAAATTTAGAAAAAAAATTAAAGAAATATAATATAATTAAAAAAATGGAAATATTAATATACTTATTATTTTGGAAGCAATATTATGTTAAAACTAAAATGAGATATTTTTATGCATATTTTTAATTTATGACCTTATTAATTACTCTCTTCGTTTTAAAATGAATATCCAAATTGCTTTCGATCAATATCAATTTTTTTTTAAAAAAAATACTCCCTCCGTCCCACCCAGCTTAAGAAAAAATGAAATGGCACGGGAATTAAGGAATATTATTATAGTATTAGGAGAGAGAATGAGTGGAAGAAGTGTTGTGAGTGTGAAAAATTAAATATTAGAGAGAATGAGTGGGATGAATAGTTAGGAGAGAGAATGTTGTGAGTGTAAAAGTAAAGTAGGATAGAGAATGAGTGGGGTAGAAAGAGTATAAAAATAATAAAAACTTTTCATTTTTGAAATTCTTAAGATCGGCGGGACGCCCAAAATGAAAAGTTTTCTTAAGATCGGTGGGACGGAGGGAGTAGACATTTATTTTAAAACGAAAGAAATATTACATTAACAACAGTAAAATTCAAGTCAAAAAGAGAGAAAAAGAAAGGAAAAAAAAGAAAAAGAGAGAGAGAAATCATAAAAATTAAACCCACCACCAGGCCCTTCCCTTCCTGTTCCTGTCAAACCCTCCCTCACAATCCTACAATCCTGCCACTTCCATCCCTTTCCCGGTTTCCTTCTCCATTCCCTTTTTCACACAATCTGACTACCCACAGGCCAGAAAGGGCATCCGTTCAGGGCTGCCGTAAACAGATCTGTTTACGATCGGACAAAGGGATTAAACCGCCATGGCTGCAATTCACTGCAGTTGCAATTTGTGGTGAGGGAAAGAGACATTCTCAGCCTTCTCCACACATGCCTCCGGCGACTGCCACACCAAGATACGACCAATATCACTTTCCCGACTCAACTCAGAACAAATCTTATCATCACTGCCTCAAAAACATAATTATATAATCCCTCCAGTCCCAAAATGGACGCCAAAATTTCTTATTATTCCTGGCTTGCTTTTACTGATAACAAACAATGTACTCGACTTTCTCGTTTTCTCTCTCTGTATTCACAAAATATTACCCAAGTAACTGCAGTGAACAGAGAGCGAGGGAGAAAGATGGGGATGAGTTTGGGTGAGGGAAAAGGGTGGCTGTGTGTGTTCGTGCGTGTGTCTGTTTGAGGGAAGAGAGCTGAAGAAGAGGAAAGATTTAATATGGAGTAGTGGGGCAGTTCAAACAAAGTGGGGAAGGAAGATAAATCTCAGCCCTTGGATCAACTTTTCAAGAATGAATCTGAGCTACCACTTATGGGTAGGCTAAGAGGCAATTATACCAACCTGTATTGTAATATAGACTAGTACTAACCCCGTGCCAAGGGCACGGAGAGACGCCTATCTAATTGCGGTTATACTAAATTTATTTTTCTCTTCTTTAATTGAAATCGTCGTAATAGTAAAAAAATATCATGTCCCAAAAAAGTAATTCAAACTTAGTTTTTATTTATTTTTACAACAAAAAGTAAAAAAAAAAATCATGAACAATAAATAATAAAAAATAAAATCCAAACTATATTGCTATTGATGGTTATGAGATCGATAAGTAAATAATAATAATAAAAACAAATTAATAAAAAAAATCATGTAGTAAAAATATTCCTACTACTTCCTCCGTCCAGGATGAAAAGAATTCAAAACGACAAAATTGTATACCATCGAAACCAACTGCAAATATTACTGGAACTTTACCATTTTATGAGCGTTGTTTTAAAAAATCCACTATCGTCACCAACAAAAGTTGTATACTTCCTCTCCTCCACATTCTCCCACTTACCCGCCCCCCTCCACCCCCCTCTCTCACCGACCCTTATACTCTTTGATTTCATAAACACTAACAACATTTAAGCAAAGCTTACAACACCTTCTCTTTTCTTTTCTGAGTAAAACATCTCTTACTTTCTCTTCTTCTGTTTCTTTTTCCTTACACTTACTCTGCCTCTCTTTATATGGTCAAAAGACTCATCACCAATCATACAAACACATACAATCAAAATCCTGTATTTATCTAACAATAACATACCTGGGTATTAAAGTTCTAATAAAAAAACAACAAAAGCATTGACAATAAAAATAATAATAGTAGTAGTAATAATAATAATAATAATAATAATAATAATAATAATAATAATAATAATAATAAACTTCAACGAAGAGAAAACTGTATATAATGTAACCCAATATACAACAAAGCTGAAACCCCATTTCAAAAAAAATATAAAAAAGAAGCAAGAATTATATAAGATGGTTATCATGATTGATCAGGTGAAATACCTTACAAATTCACAAATGAAGTTACCTACCTTGTCTTTAAGTAAATGCATTTATCTTAACTACTTGAAATGTATACAATGATTGTGTTTAAACTCACATAAATGACGTGGTGTAGTAACATGATGATTTAAGAGCAACCGAGTGCATTGACTGGATTTGGATATTATGGAAGCCAGCATCCCCTGCAATGGATACATAAAGTGATAGAGAGAAAAAACACTTGAGACAAATAAATTGTTCGAATGAGGTGGACAACAATTCACAAATCGGATGCGGCAAAAACTGCATTGATCCATCTCTCTCAGGGACACCCCTCAAACCCTATTATTTACATCACCTGCAATTAGTGGACAACAATGGCCTCCCTCTTTCTAGGCTAGCCTCTAAAAAATCTCACCCTTCACCTGCAATTTTCCTCTAAATAATCAACACGTATACGAAACCTAAAATCCCTAATTAAAACTGAATTATTGAAGTAGAAGTCGAATTTAAAAATACAATTCTAAACAATATGATAAAGTGATTAAAAAGATGGACACATACTTGTCGGCAATTCATGAGAAGCCAGAGGTTATTTCTTCGCTTCTTTTTTGCGGGTGGAGGGAGGAATTAGGGGTGGAGGAGAGGTCTATAAACCGCCGGTGGTAACCGCTGCCGCAGTGAGTGGGACTTGGGAGTTAGATGGCTATTGATGGATGGATAAATCTGGCCGTTAGATCAATATTTAAGATTTAATCCCAGCCGCTCTTTGTCTCAGCGGTTTTTCCCATTTCCTATTGTAATATAGATAAGTCTTCAAATATGAAATCCACATTTTGGAGTTGGTTATTTTCATAAGAAGCAATGTAAGACAATTTAAGTAGTTTAATTATTCGTTCAAATTTATACTTGCAACATTAAATGTTGTACACAAATTGCGTGAATCGTTGTTAATCTGCTATTTGGATTTGACATTTTTGAAATTATAAGTTTATGAAAGGAACATATGCAAACAAATACTTAAGATATAATTAAGTCTCATTTTTTATCTGAAAAAAGAACATTAAGTGATATTCAAATCCGAATTTGAATGAAAATAATATATATATATATATATATATATATATATATATATGTGTGTGTGTGTGTGTGTGTGTGTGTGTGTGTATATACGGAGTATATATGATTGATTTAGAAATCATACCAAATAAATAGCTGAAACTTAAAAAAAAAAAACAAATGAACCCTTAAACTTGAAATTTATTACGGTTCAATTTAATATAATGAGCCGGTCTCCTGTGAGAACATGGGATCCGTCTCATGCATGAGACGGGTCGACCCATGACCCATGGGGCATGACCCGCCACGTGGCAGCCTTTTATAGGCCAAATTTTTTTTTTTATTTATTTTTTTTTATATATTTTTTTTTTCAGAGCAAAAGTAATAGTTACCATCTCTTAATGTAATATTTGTATACATATAAAGTAACATTGGTCATAAGTAAACGTAATACATTCGTTTTAAAAAAATAAAAGCTCGTTTTTACCCATTTTTTTCAAATGTAATACAAACTATATGTATTATTTTTGAAATGTAATAACTTATGTATATGAATGTAATAGTTTATACAAGTAAATGTACCACTTTGATAGATGAAATTGTAACATATTTCTATAGATAATGTAATACTTTTACATGAAAACATATAGATACCTATACATATGTGTTACAATTATGTACAAATACTATTATATATAAATAACACGTTTGTTACATTTTAGTTATAATAAGTATTACTTTTGCCAAACGAAGAAAACATAGGAAAAAACATTATTACTTTTCTGTATATATGTATTACTTTAATGTATACAAACTATTACTTTAATGTATACAAACTATTACTTTATGTTGGCTGAAGGATTGGGCCAAGGCAAATGTGGTCGATTCCGGCAGGCGGCGCCGATTCCGGCAGGCGACCGCCCATATGCAAAAAGCTTGGGCGGAGGCGTGGGTTGGCTTTGTTGGGCGGGTGATGGGTATGAAACCGACCCGTCTCATGGATGAGACGGGTCATGCTGTTCTCACCCAAGTTTTTGTCTAATATAATTCATCCGTCGAGCTTACAAGAACTTCTTCATTTGGTGATCCACTTGCACTTGCAAACATCAATTCTAGGTAAGTGGGTCCCATATGTTATACTTATAACAATTATTCATTAACTATTTCATGTTTCACTTTTTCTCTTATATTTAACTATCTTTACTCACAACATATCAATCTTTTTTACTTTTTTTCTAAATTTTTGTGATATAACGTTTTTTTTTTCAAGCTCAGCAACAACAGAGTAGAGGGAGTAGTTGCAAAGTGTCAATTCTCTCTCTCATGGTGGTTGGGAGTAGTTGCAAAGTGTCAATTCTCTCTCTCATGGTGGTTTACTTCCAATTATAGCACGTTATTAAATAAAGTGTTCATCAATTAGATGCCAACAAAAATAATAAATTTAAAAGCAGAAATAAAATAAAAATATGCCTTTGTTCTAAAATGATTTTTCTATTTTTTTTTTTGTTGTTAATGAAAAGATACTTCGAGTAATAGTTTTAGGTTGTTTAAATTATTCGAATGAATATCTAAAAATTGTTATTGATAGTATTTATAATGGTGTATCAATAACAAAATTTTAATTTTTATTAGAATAATTAAATAAATCTAAAATTATTGATTAAAGTAATAATAAAAAATTGCTTAAAGTAATACTCATTATGTCCCAAAGTGATCTTTTCATTTTTTTATCGTTTATACCAAGGTACTTTCGCAATAGTTTAAAATTAATTTAATTATCCAGATGAAAATTTAAAATTTGTTATTGATGCACCAATATTATAAGAGTAACTATTAGGAATATAATATTGTCATAATATTATATTCTATATTATCAAGTATATATATATATATATATATTTCTTTTTATAAGGGATCAACACATTTCATCGCTCCCCCCTTGATGCACTTCACAGAGGCGCCTAGCTATGCTAGGGAGGGCAATGTCATTCCCTCTAACCACTGGTGGGGAAATCGAACCCATGACCTGCAGGTTGGAAGCCATGAACTCTAACCATCAGGCTAAGACCCCGCGTGCATTATCAAGTATATATTGTTTGTATTAGAATATGACTCTAAATATTCTAATGTATTTAGAATAGGTAACTCAATCTTTCTAATGTATTTAGAATAGGTAACTCAATCTTTGTATTAGAATAGGATTCTAACTCTTTGTAAACCCTATAAATATGTACCTCCAGTATCATAATAAAATTGAGTCATTCATATCAATTCTCTCTCTCCATGTATGAATTGACTTCGTCTCTCTCTCCTTCATTCTAATAGTAACTCTCCAAAGAAACACGTTTTTCCCGGTGATTAGAAAAACGTGTTTGTAAATGATCGTGACATTTTTGTAACTAATTGGAACTTCTAAAAAAACGTGTGATGATATTTTTGTAAATTATCGGAACTTCACAAAACAACTTCCTTAACAATGGTTTCTAGCAACGGGTGAGAGAAGCTCCTTATTTGGATTCTAGCAACGGGACTCTTTAGAGCTCTTTAATACCACGAGTTGGACCTCCGTAACACCACATGCAGTCATGTCAAACACTACCACTTAGCATCTTTTAACATTTCATTTATAAAAATTTCAAATACTCGTTGACGTTTTTTAGGGATTTAAACTCATAACCACGAGGCAAAGCCCAACGACTTTTGTAGGTCTCGATATATTCTTCGCGAACAAACCTTCTATATATCAGTCTCAAAGATTCTGATATCAATCAAAGGTTCTGGATATCCAAAATATTTAACATTGATATCTCTAAGGTTTGTTTGTCATGGCCTTGTTTAAATGCGTTTTTTATTCATATCAATAAAGCTTTAATCTTGATATTCAGGAACATTTAATGTTGATATTTAGAAGGTCTATTGGTCATATTCTTGTTCAATTATGCTTGTTAATTTATTTTTAGAATACTTTAATATTTTATTCAGAATTTGAGCTTGATATAAAGAAGGTTTGTTCGTCATGACTTTTTCAAATATGTTTGTTAATTTATAACCACAAGACTTTAATATTGTTATCCAAAAGCATTCGAGCTAAATATTCAGAAGTTTTGTTAGCTATGGACTTAGCGGCTTAGCGCACATTAAATTTCACTTATTTACAAAAATGCCACTGCACACGAAGTTTCAATTATTTAAGAAAATGTCATCACACATTTAAAAACACGTTTTTCTTAATCATTAGAAAAAAATGTGTTTTCCTAGATTTTCATTAATTAAATGGATTTAAATTCAATGTTCAAAGTATTTTCGCATTAATGATTAAAAAAAGTAAAATAATTTCGAAAATAAAGGTATATCATGTTAATGAAAAAAAAAAGGATAGTTGCACAATAAAACTTGTACAAGTTTATTTATTGCAATTTAAACATTGTATAAATAATAATTGCGTAAAAAATCTTGTAAATAGAATTGTGTTGCAATTTAAACCCTCATCTAGTTAGTCGTTAAAAATAAGTTATAAAAGTGCACTTACACCCCCTAAATTTATCTAATTTGTAACTTTCATTCAAAATCACTACACCCCCTAAATTTATCTAATTTGAATCTTTCATTCAAAAATCACTACGTTCGTCCATAATTGAATATCCATTTTTAATAAATCGTTGTCAAAAAATAAATTTATTTTTTCTTTTTTTAAAAGACTTTGTATCTGTAAGGTTTTTACCAAAAAAAATTTGCTATTCATTTTATACTTAAGATAGTGGATATGTATATATATATATATACACGAGGCAAGACATAATATAAATAATGAGTTGGTTAGGAAATTTTACGAATAGAAGGTCTTTTAGACATCATAATAATCAAATGACTGATTATAACATACAAACTGAAAATGATGAAGATATAAATAATAAAAGTATATTGTCTAAGAAAATATCTTGGGATACTAAATTTCTAACCAATTGGAAACCTCCCTCAATTTCAACCTCTGAAATATACAAAGACAAAGGTATATTTGACTTTAAGTCGAGATTAGCAATTAAAATAAAAGAAAAAGTAATTCCTTTATATTCCAACAATCAAACCATGAGTCTATTTTCAAAATTCTCAATCAAAAAATACATATCTCAAGGATATAGATTTTTACACATAGGATTAGTACAAGTTGCAATTAAACCATTAACAATGGAAGGATTAGACACAAGTATACAGGTAGCATTAAGAGACGCAAGACATTTAAATTACGTAGACTCTTTAATAGGAGCAATAGAAACAAGCTTAACAAACGGACCAATACATTTTAATACCTATCCCAATTTCACAGTATCCTTAACAGATCCTCATATAATGAAAATCTTAACTTTAGATATTTTAACTCATAATTATCATATGCAAGTAGGTTCTCATATTTATGAAATATTTTGTAGATTACAATACAAAGTAATGAACACTGGACTTTGTCCGAATGCCTTTAATAAAAATAAGACAACCGGAGAAACGGTCTTTTGGGAAATTGACCATACAAAAGCTAATATAACCATTCCAAAAACCATTAAATGGAATGAAATAACTCTACCAGAAAAGTGGACTTACCCGTCCAAAACTGTACCAGACACAAGTGCAAAAAAGAAACAAACGAGTGAATTAGAACAAGTTACACAATATGAAGATGGCTCAGTAGACTTAAAATTCAAAAGAACACAATCTTTAAACAGAAATAAAAACCCTAATTTTAATATGACAGCCAGAAGATCCACCTCAGGAAGATATGAATTCCAACAAGGAAATAATTCACAAAATAACCAACCAATTCTTGAATCAGAAATTGAAACAGAAAACCAATATGAAACAAATAATATTGGCATAAAAAGAGATGGAAATTTTGTACATCCGTATGAAGATAGTGAATTTTCAATAAACATGATAAAAAATGAATTCAAGCTAGATAAAAAAGTTTTAAGAAAAGATTTTCAAAACGAAGAAAATAAAGAAAACAGAGAATTATTTTTTAAGACATATAGTGAAAAAGAACAAAAAATAATTAAAGAAACATATTATGAATTCTGTGAAATACAAGAAATGCATATACCTTTCTTTGAATTCCTAAATGACGAATATTTATATAAAATAACCCCAATAACTCAAAAAATTAGAAAATGGTATAAAATAGCTCCAAACCAATTATCAAGCCATGAGTATTACGAGGGAGAAAGACCCCCTTTAGAACCAGCTTATTTTGGTAAAAATGGAATAAGTCATGAAATATTACCAATAGTTCACCCATACCAAATAGAAGAAAAGTTAACCAAAGATTTACATTTACAAAATAATTGGACAAATTTATCCTTATATACAATTGGACAACAATTAGACAGAGTCGAAGACAAAATAGACAATGTCACAACAGGAATATTAGAGACAAAAAGAGAAGTACAAGACCTCAACCTAACAGACTTTCCTATACCCGTTAATAAACAACCAGAAACAGGAATTATATCACAAAGATATACAAAATACTCAGAATTATACAATAAAACACCATCAAATAGAAAAGGAGAAGAACCAATGAAATACGTAAAGCAAATACCAACTGCAAAAAATCCATTCAGAGTATCAGGAGCTAAACCAGCTTTACATAATCCTTTAAACGACATAATGGAAAATATAAAAGCCTATATGCAAGTAAAAGAGGAAACAAGTACAAGCCAAAACATCAGATTACTAACTGAACATAATGAAGAATTCTCATCCGAATCAGAATCAGAATCAACCCCAACTTCTGAAGAAGATAAATATGCCACTACCAATAATAAAAACCAAAACAAAATGATACCTATACAGGCCATAAGAACTTTTCCTAATTATAGAAAAAAAGCAGAAGATTTACAAATAATAGGGGATCAACAAAAATCATACAACGCAAAAAACATATACGAATGGAATATTGATGGATTAAGTGAAATGGAAATCATCAATAAAATAAAAGAGATGGTAATTGTAGGCAATATTTACAAAACACAAAACATTACGGAAATACAAGCAGTAGAAAACATAATCCTAGGTTTTACTGGACAATTACGCACCTGGTGGGATAAATTATTAGGAAATGAAATAAAAAATGAAATTTTAACCTCCGTAAGAATAGATGCTCAAGGACAACCTTTATTAGATGAACAAGGAAGACCTGCACCCGCACAATTAATAACCCTAATATTCAATATCACTACCCATTTCATAGGAGATATAGATTTATATACAGAAAGAAACTCAGAAATACTACAAAATTTAAAACACAAAATCTGGGGAGAAACGCGTTTCTTCGTCGCTTAAGGAGAAACGAGGCAACGTTTGTCGCGCGACATACTTGGCCACAACAACTGGATATACTTTCCAAAGCTTCTGGATATCCAGAACATTGAATATGGATATCCAGAAGCTTTGGAAAGGATATCCTGAAAAAATATTTGGTTTCTGGATATCACTTTCATAAGTTTCTGGATATCCATATTCAATGTTCTGGATATCCAGAAGCTTTGGAAAAGGATATCCAGAAAAAATATTTGGTTTCTGGATATCACTTTCATAAGTTTCTGGATATCCATATTCGATGCCGGATATCCGAGAGCGTGTAAGTGATATCCGACGGCTAAGTATGTCGCGCGACAAACGTTGCCCCGTTTCTCCATACGCGACGGAGAAACGCGTTTCTCCCCAGACCTACTCAATTTAAAATGTAGAAAATTAGAACAATTTAAATGGTATAAAGACAACTTCTTGCAAAGAGTTTTTAACCTGGCAGACCCAAATAACATCTATTGGAAAGAAAATTTTATTACAGGATTATCAGGACTATTTTCAGAAAAAGTAAAAGACACAATAGAACAAAAATACGGAAGAATCTCTTATAATGAATTAACCTATGGAGACTTAATTACCTGCGTAAATATTACTGGCTTAAAACTTTGCCAAGATCAAAGATTAAGTATTAAATTAAAAAAGGAAAGCGCACAAACAAGAAAAGAATTAGGACATTGGTGTGAACAGTTCGGATTCGGCAAATTAAAACCACCCCATAAGAAAAAACAAAATTACAGTCCTTACCATAAAAACAGTACTTACAGAAGAAAACATAGAAAAACAAATAAAAAATATACAGGAGAACCCCCTGAATATTATAAAATTCCAAGCCACAAGAAAAGATATAGCAACAAACATAGCAATAAAAAATACAGAAAGAATAATAAACACAAACACTCTAATACCCATAACAGAGAAATTAGATGTTTCTTATGCAGAAAGCAAGGACATATTGCCAGAAACTGCCCAGCAAGAAAACAAATAAAACAAATTTGCAATAACCTCAACATAAAAGAAATAGACCAAATAATATCCCAAATAGACGAATCCCAAATAGACAATCTTGAAGTAACAACTACAGAAAATGAATACTCTAGTAAAGAAGACTCCTTTTCCGGAACGGATAATGAAACTGAAGAAGAAGAAACTGTATGTAAAAATGGTTGCAGAGAAGTATGTTTATGCACCACCAAAATTAATACAATAGAACAATATGATGAAATATTAGAAAAAATTAAAGAAATCAAAAAACCAAAATAAAAAGAAAATTTCTAAGACAATTAGAGAAAACAATAAACGAAGAAAAAATAGAAACCTCAAAGCCATCCCAATACGAAGATGTCATACAAATGTTCCAAGACAAAAAGAAACAAATCTCTTCAGTAGACTTACAAAAAGAGATCAGAGAGATAAAACAAGAAATAAAATTTTTAAAACAAAATAACTTAGAATTACAAAAATCACAAAAAAGAATTAGAAGGAAAAATGACTTTACATGAAATCAAAAAACAGATAAGTGCAACCTATAAAGGAGAACCCTCCCAAACAAAAAACTTGGATAACCATTTCCGAAACCCTTTCTCAAACTCAACAAACAAAGGAATAAAAATAAACACTAGAGAAAATACAGCAACAGAAACAGATTCCTCCACAAATGAAAATACAGAAGGAAGTGTATATGCAGTAACCAAAGTCAGATTTCAAAAATGGTAGGTCACCATAAAAATGACAATAGGAACTTTTCAATATGAAGGAATAGCCATGCTAGACTCTGGAGCTGACTTAAATTGTATAGAACAAGGCATAATACCTTCTAAATATTTTATTAAAATAAAACAAAATCTTTTCGCGGCAAATTCTTCAAAATTAAAAGTCAAATATAAAATATCAGAAGCTCATATATGCAACAATAACATTTGTTTTAAAACAAGCTTAATACTTGTAAAAGATTTAAATACAAAAGTAATATTAGGAAACCCCTTCCTACAAATGTTATACCCTTTCAAAGTATCCAAACAAGGAGCAGAAACAAAAATATTAGGACAAAAAATAATATTTAAATTCTTATATCATGTTTCCAATCATGATGTGAACAATATACAAAAAACAAATGTATCAAAAATAAATTCATTACAAAAACAACCTAAAAGAAGACTTACATAATACAAAATTAGAAGAAAAATTACAATTAAAGGAATACAGAATTACAATCGAGAAAACATTAGAAAAATTTGAGAAAAACTTATGTTCTGATCTCCCTACAGCATTTTGGGAAAGAAAGAAACATGTTATAACCCTACCTTATGAAAAAGAATTTAATGAAAAAATGATTCCAACAAAAGCAAGATCGATTCAAATGAACCAAGAATTATTAGAATACTGTAAAAAGGAAATAAAGGATTTATTAGATAAAAAATTAATAAGAAAAAGTAAATCACCATGGTCATGCTCGGCCTTCTATGTAACAAAAAATGCTGAAATAGAAAGAGGAGCACCAAGATTAGTAATTAATTATAAACTTTTAAACACAGCCCTTAAATGGATCAGATATCCAATCCCTAATAAACAAGACCTATTTAAAAAGACTTCACAATGCATCCATCTTCTCAAAATTTGATATGAAATCAGGATTTTGGCAAATACAAATAGCAGAACAAGACAGATATAAGACTGCCTTTACAGTACTCTTTGGACAATATGAATGGAATGTTATGCCATTTGGATTAAAAAATGCACCAAGTGAATTCCAAAAAATCATGAATGAAATATTTACACCTTATACTTTCATAATAGTTTACATAGATGACGTATTAATCTTTAGTAAAAATTTAGAGCAACATGAAAAACATTTAAATATATTTTACAAAGTGATGATAAAAAATGGATTAGTTTTATCCAAAACCAAAATAAAACTATATCAAACAAAAATAAGATTCTTAGGACATGAGATAACTAACAACACAATAATACCTATCCAAAGATCCATAGACTTTGCAGACAAATTCCCCGACGAAATAAAAGACAAAACCCAATTACAGAGATTCTTAGGATCATTAAATTATATAGCTGATTTTCTTCAAAAAATAAGACAAATTTGTAAGCCTCTTTATGACAGACTAAAAAAAAATCCAAAATCATGGACAAAAGAACACACAAATGTAATAAAACAAATTAAGATATATGTAAAATAATTACCCTGTCTAACAATATGTGACTCAAATGCACCAAAAACAGTCTCTACAGATGCTTCAGACATAGGATATGGAGGAATATTAATCCAAGAAATAAAGGGAAAAACCCATATAATTAGATATTACTCAGGAGTATGGAATGAAACTCAATCTAAATATTCAAAAATAAAAAAGGAAATTCTTTCAATAGTTTTGTGCATAACAAAATTCCAAGATGACTTATTAAATCAAAAATTCACTGTTAAAGTAGACTGCAAAGCGGCAAAATATGTCTTACAAAAAGACGTAAAAAACTTAGCTGCAAAGCAAATCTTTGCCAGATGGCAGGCTTTACTATCAATCTTTGACTTTGAAATAATTCATATTGCAGGAAAAGACAATTCAATTCCAGACTTCTTAACAAGAGAATTCCTGCAAGGGAACAATGGAAAACCCTAAGAAACAAAAATTCGAAAAAGGATCTTCATCTCAATCACAACAAACATTAACACCACGAGAAAATTTTTGCCAAGATACCATCAATATGGCTAATAATCAACAAAGACCTGTAGGATGGTCCATGAAAATTAATGGCCAACTTATATATCTAAATGACATGAATTACTTAAACCATTGCTTCCAGAAAACGGAAGTATTGCTACAAGAAAGTAAAAACTTCCATACAAAAATTCCAATTAGTAAAACAGCAGAACTCAGATATCACATTTTTTATCTAGAAGAACTTTTAGAATATAACTTTGCTCAAAAATACAAACTCTCTATTAATGCAAACATTTCCGCATTAAAAAGAATTATAAATTGTATTGAAAATGATTATACAGGAAACTCTAGACAAAATCCCTTGCTAATACCAGATTAATTGTATGCCTACAGGATCTGTTACAATGACTCGATTTATGGAAACCTTTAAAAATATCAGACGAAAAGAGAAAAAACTCTTAGATGAAATCAAAATCCTTGAAGAAGAACTAACAAAAGAAAGAAAAAGAGATCCATATATTTGGTCTAATTTAGAAATAGCACTAGAAAATGCAATCTGGTACAAAAGACAAAGACTTAAATTGCTTTATTGTGAACTCTGGCAGAACCTCTGGAGTAATATTACAGGATAAAATGGTTTTGCAGGATGTTTACAGGTTCGATTACAAAAGATAAGGACAAAAAACCCCTATATTCTACTCAACCATTAACCAGACTTCCAAATTTTATCCCTACAAAATCACCAAGGACTGAAAACCAATTTGCTATCCTGGCCACAGATACAAAAGCCCTCTTTCCCCAACTTACAAAGCCTTCTACATCCTCTTTAGGATCCCCTTTAGGGCCTCCATCACAGAAAACATACAAAACCACTCTCAAAATAAAATGTCCAGACTGTCCTCAACCATCAAGCCCATATTTGCCCTTGCCAGCAAATATCAAACAAATAACTCCTAGCCCAAGCCCAAAACAAACACCACCCACTTCTTACACTTACAAGCCTTATGAAGACTCCATCTGCGTCATAGAACCAAAATACTTTGAAACCAATTTCAATTGGCATCCCTATCAAATTTCTGAATGCCTCCTTCCTGAAACACACAATTATTTACCCGACAATTTTACCAAATCCCAATTTTATTATGAAAATTTTTTGACACAGACAAAGTCAGCCACTTTTCAATACTCAACCGACCATTTAGACACCTCCAAAATCCGATATTGTAAAGTCCAAATTTTCAAAGTTCTCTCTGTATCAGATTGGGGCAAAAAGCCCAATGAGGCAAAAGATTTGCATTTTCAAAATGGATCATCCCGATTTAATTATTGGGATTATATTACAGCCTGGTCACGGGCATTTCTCAAACAAAATAAATCTTTTTCTCTATCCTACTTCTTTTACTTTTCACCCCAATTTCCCTTCCCTACTCCATTCTGGTTCCATATATGGTGGAAAAATTTTGGTTTAGACAAAACAATTGTTTCAGAGTGTGTACAAATGGCCTTGACCACTGGTCAACAAATTCCATATATCCAGAGCATATTGCTCAAACCCCTCTTTGGACCCTGTTCTGTCATACTTTTCAAGTTCCTTGAATTTTTATGACTGAATTTGATCTTAAAGAGAAACAAATCTGTGACTGTGTACAAATGGGTGCCCATGGGCAACAAATGTGTGCGTGTGTACAAAAAACAATTCTTCCCGTCTTGATCCGAAAGCATAAGATCAAATGGTGGGAAAAAATTGAAATATTCCGTTGTGATTTGACTGCGGTCAAAAATATTTCAAACAAAATACAAAATTCTGCAAAAATGTTCCACCAAAACAAATTCAGAAAAATGAAGAATTCCTCCAAAAGAAACAACAAATTATGACACAAATGGCCCAGCGTACCAATCAAATAGATTTTGAAAAATTAGTGAGTCAACTCAGCGACGAAGGGAGCTCGTCGTCAATAATGCCAGAGGATGATTACTATAACAATGAAGACATCTTCACTCAGCCAATCCAGGAGCTAGAACTGGACCTATGAAGTCGACTACATCAGCAAATATGTCAGCATCCACCACTATCAACAAAACAAAAAGAGCACAGGAAAGCCGCCCGACAAAACAATATGGTGACCCCCACCACAATTGACAAATGAAAGAAAGACAAAGGAAATGGCATCTCACAGTAAAGCCGTCCCGACAGATAGAATCCACTTTCTTAGTGGACGATTAATTTTCTTTTGTAAATTGGTATGAGAGTCAAAAGTTGTGGATCCCTCCTAGGAGGACAAATGCGCACCGCACATGTGGCGCGATCCACCAATTTCCATTGTATTATAAATAAGGTGCCCTCCTCATTTGAGAAGGCCAAGTTTTTCTTCCTAGTTTTCTCCTTTCCTAGTCCTCTCTCTAGATATTCCCTTCCCCTGAACCATCGACTGTACACAACCATCCACTGTAAATTACAAAGTTCTGTATAAATAAATAAGTAAGTCGTTCTTACTTTCTTTGTTCTTTATTTATCTTTATGCTTTCTTTTAGTATAAAAGACTTATAAATTTATAAGGTATATCGGTCGGAAACCAGTCAGCGTCAGGTGTCGTCGAGACGCTTTTGAGCTGATATTTTTATCATCACTCATCGCAACAGTATAATATTCAAAATTTATAATGCGTGGCGGGTAGAACAATGACCACGTACCTAAGAATTAAAAAGTCAATTTTACTATTAGAAAAAGTCAATTTATATATATATATATATATATATATATATATATATATAGTCCTTGATTAGTTTGAGGATTTGGAACAGATTATTTCACAGAAAGTGCGTACATAATTCCCTACAGTTCTATACAACTTTACAACAAAAGATTGTACATATGGTTTTCAAAGAAATAAATTACAACGGAGTCACAGTAGTAGAAAGAATAAACATCGAATATATATATATATATATATATATATATATATATATATATATATATATTTATATATTAGATTTTTTTTAGTTTTTTTTAAAATAAGAAAAATATTATAATGAGTCAATCTATTCATAAAGTTTAATAATTTTATGTGACTATACCATCCGTCACCATATTAGTGGTTACTTTATTTGGTATTGTTCTACCGCTTTTTCTCATTTTTTTTTTAAACAATTCATTATTTTTCATCTAAAAAAAAGAATAATTATTTTTTTTGTGAATGAGTAGATTCAATTTTTTATATGATCCCTTTGTCCCAAATTAATAGTCTCGTTTGAATTTTCAAACATTTTAAGGTTATGTTTTGAAAATTTAGTGATTTTGAAACCTTAATTTTTGAAAAGGGATTAACTTTCTGGGACAATCAAAAAAGGGAAATGAGACTATCATTTTGAATTGAAGGGAGTATATATTTTATCTTTAACATCTTATTGGTTAGTAAAAAAACAAAAAAAAAGACTAATAAAAATTACTATCTCCGTTCCTAAATATGAATGTCTAAATTTTATTTAAATATATTTTGAAAATGTTAGTACTTCTTATACTATCTAAACCTAGCGACGCATACATATTCTTCTTATAAACTTTCTAAACATTTAATTTTATTAGTATACAATGTAAAGCGAAAAAAATATATATAGGGACAATGTTTTTTTTTAAAAGATATGATATTCATTTTGGTATGTTTTTTTTAATTGAAAATATATACTCCCTCCGTCCCATTTCACTTGACACTTATTTTCATTTTGGGCCGTCCCATCTCACTTGACACTTCCCAAAATAGCCTATTTTTTATAATTTTATATTCACTCTACCCCACCACTCATTCTCTCTCTTCATTTTTCACCACTCAATTTATTCAACCAACACTACTATTTACCCCACTCATTCTCTCTTTTCATTTTCTACTATACATTTTTTTTATTTTATTTTTTTTTCTTAGTTCCCGTGTCCACCTCAAGAGTGTCAAGTGAGGTGGGGCGGAGGGAGTATTTATTTAAGGATGGGGTAATTATTTGGAGGAACATTACAAATTGGATAAATTTAGGGGGAGTGTAAGCGAACTTTTATAACTTATTTTTAACGACTAACCGGATGAAGGTTTAAATTGCAACAAAATCTTATGTACACAATTTTATATGCAATTATTATTTGTATAAATTTTAAATTAAAATGGATAAATTTATATAAGATTTATTTTGCAATTATCTCATTTTTTTTTTTTGGAAAATATCATACTCCTATTTTAAAAGAAAAAGCGGATAATAGTCTTGAAGAAAAAGAAAAGCGTAGTCGTGAAGAGACTCCAATAAACAAACAAACAAAAAAAGAAACGTACACTAATAAATTCTTCCTTTCGTCTCTCTCCCTCTCAAATCCGATCTGTCAGTAGTAACAGCTGTCGCCACCGTCCCCGAACTCATCACTCTCTCCCACCGCCGCTGACAGATCCCTCAATCTTCACCACCTTACAGCCGCAGCAGCACCAGCAGTCGTCGGAGATCCACCGGCGGCGCATTCAATTTGGTAGTGGTGGTGGTTTTGGAACTGAGATTTGGTGGAAAATGAAGTTGTGATAGTAGGAAGGACGAGTTAGGTAGGGTTTATTTGTGAAGTTTGATGGCGTCGGAGGGAGCCCATACATGGAGGGATGCGTACAAGGGCATGTCCTCTGACAATATCAAGGGTTTGGTTTTGGCATTGTCTTCTAGCTTGTTTATTGGTGCTAGTTTCATCGTTAAGAAGAAAGGTCTCAAAAAAGCAGGCGCTTCCGGTGTTCGTGCAGGTTTTGATTCTTATTCACTAAGACTTGTTTTGACTTCATCCTCCTTAAGTTAAGGAAGAAATGAGGTTTCTTTTATTCAAATCCATGAATAGAATCGTGCTAATTGAGCGACATTTGGCTGGTGAATTTGGTGAATTACTATTTGTGAAGTAGTTCCGATTGGGGAATTTTTGTGTTTTAGCTTATTTTATTGCGGTAGCTGTTATCAAAGATGAATGATTAGACCTCAGTTGCTCTTTGATGAACTTGAGGACATCTGGTTGGTGGATAAAATGTCGTGTTTTCATATATTTTAATTTGTGCAACACTCTAAATAGCATATTTTGATTTAATTTACTGATTCTTTGCCTGATCTGGCTAGTGCATTAAGGAATGAACATATTTACTCTCCAAGTGCCTATCTAAGTGGCTACATTTTGTGAAGGCCCGTGTATTGATGTGGGTAAACAGTCATTGATAGCTGGATCTTTCACAAATTCCACATCGTGGACCTGGATCATATCTTTCTGGAAAGTAGAAACAGATTGCATAGTGGTGCCAGGTAGAACATGGATGATCATTTCTTAACAAAGGGATATTTTTTGACCAATGGAGAGGGTTGAACCTTCAATTATTTTTAATGTCCCTTTTTCATTATCTCTTAGAGAAGAGAGACGTTTTTGTGCTTTTCTTGTATGAGACTTTTGCAAGTGGCAAAGACAGAAGTTGTAGCTGACATGTCTAGACCTCCCTACTTACTGTGACAAGGTCAGCAGAACTATCACACTGCAGGATCTTTGAGTTTTCTAGATTTGCCCAAGATCTTAACATCGGTGTATTAAAGGTTTTCCATGGAGTACTGAGTACATTACCCGCTCAGTTGATGTATAACAAAATGACTTGATTGGTCTACAATAAGTGGACACAGCTTTTAATTATTGCAAGGAAGGTAAACTCCACGACATCCATGATCGTAAAAGACAACAATTCTTGGTAGCCGATTTGCAGGAAGTTGAATTGGGCATCAGGTTCCAAAATTTGAAGGGGTTGCTTAGATTTTTTGCTTGTCTTTCAAATATGTTTTCAGTTTATCAATCCCTTTTAAGATCCATGTCAGTTTTTATTCTATGTTGGAGCGCGTAGTCCCGCATCTGTTATCTGCAGTTGGTGAGGAGAAGAATGCCGTTGCTGGACATTAGTCTGCTTGCTAGTTGGCTTGCACAAATTAGGTCCAATTTCGCTCTGGGCCTTGAATGTATTATTTTGGAAGGACTGAAGCGTTGGAAATGATCCTTCCATCACTTATCCCTGCTCTAGTTCATCTGTCTTCGATGCATGATGCCCTGGTTGCTAGATCCATTATTTGCATAATGGTTCCTCCTGTGGGATATTTACTTCTTTCACAACCTGAATGATAGAGCGTTTAATCAGGTCTTTCTGTTACTTATCATCTTGTTCAAGTAACATTTTACCCTATTTGTGTCTGAACAAGTTAGTTTTTAGACCATTCTGGTATTGGTCCTATTTTGTTTTCTTTGGCTACCTTCATATGAAATCGTAATATCCTTTCAACTCTCAAGCCTTTGAATGGAATTTTAGGCTCAACTTATTGTAGGCCTATGACCTGCTGCTGGTTTGTAGCCTTCAGAAACGAGTGCTTCATGCAGTCTTTATGGCGAATTTGCTGAAAGTATCATCCTTTCTGCATTTCTATTGTTGGTACTTGGTAGGAGTTTATTGAATCTGATTTTGGAGATTTTGAGAAGCCATGGATTAGCTCTGCGTCCGTTGAACATCTGTTTTGTAAATGATTGTATATATTGTAATGTTCATATTTTTCTTACATTTAGAAGGAATGAAAATGTGAGATAATTAGAGCAACTCTTTTACTCCCCTCAGCTTTTCGAGAGGCTTGCAAATCGCCCCTGAATTGCACCAGTCACCATTTGCCTGCCTGTGTATGAGCATACTATGAAGCATAAATACGTGAAGTGTAGATATATAGCATATAGCATCCTATAATCTCATGCATGGTTAGCTTTCAAAATGCTGTTTCTTGCTGGAAGGCTCGTCTAGTGTTTTATCGTTTTCTCTCATCTATTTTTTTCCTGTTTATCAACTCTTGTTTTTTCTTTGATTGTGCGTTTAGTTGTATTTCTTTCATTGCTTTAATCAGCTTACTACTCTTGGGTTTCAGTCCCGTTGACACATGCTTTTTCTTTTTTTCTTTCAGGAGTCGGAGGATATTCGTACTTATATGAGCCATTATGGTGGGTAGGCATGATAACAAGTGAGTTCATTCTTTTATTTCCGTATGAGTTATTTAGATTTTTTGTTTATTGTTCACCTAGTCTAGATCCACCTCTATGGTACCTACTTTCAGAAATGCATTATGTAAGATAATTATCTTGCTCATAAGCAGGGAGGCGATCATTCCTCTCTTTACTGGATGAGTTATAGTCATTGGCTTAATTGTTTCTTCTGTTATTCCTCTTACTCCTTTTTATGTTCTTATGGGGGATAAGTACTTTTTTTCTCACTAAATCAGATCATGTACTCAGATGCTGTCTAGGAATTTCCAAGAATGTGAAGTCTTGCACTTTGAAGTTGAAGTTGTTTCAGATCTCATTAAGACAACCCAGGTCCTAAAATTGTAAAAGTTGCTACAGACCTTTTCATCTGAATTGTAGTCTGTCTGCTTAGGTAGGTCTGGAGTAATGCTTGTGGGTGCTCTAGTTGGGAAAATTTCTGGTTTATGCAACTGTGGAGATAGTTACAGGTGGAAAAGGTGGGTACAAAATGGTTTAGTGTCGTATTTGTGATAGGTGTAAAGGAGCATCACAGTCCTCAGTCATCAGTCCTATCTATTTGAAAATAACAATTTTGAAAGGGTATAACTGATTTCTAGCTATTGGATGTGTTATGGTGCAAGTGAAGACGTAGACCATAATCCATTTTTTTTCAATATCGACCCTCCACTCAAGCTTACTACACTTACTTGGCTGGAGACCTTGTAAAAGGATGTCCTTTTCAAGAAGGATAGATCGATGTTTCCTCAAAAACAGAGGATCATCATGAATTCCAAGCATTAGATTAATGGAGAAAGTGATTTTGGTTAAGTGATATGGGGATTGTACTCATCTTATACAGAAAAAAACTCATCTTATACAGCGGTGGAACTAGTCTCAAAGTAAAAGTATCGAATTTATCATAACGGACCAAGATTCTTGAAATTGACTTGCTAATGCACCGAAAAATATTAAATAAGTATGGAGCTCCTCTCACAGGTTATGGAATGAAGCAGTTGGATGTGGAAGAACATCTGAAGTATTAATTCCTTTATGTACTCATTCTTTTGACCGTGTTGTCCCCTTTAATTGTGAAATTATTGTTTGTATTTTCCCAGGGTATTGAGAAAAGGGAAAACAATAACCTTAGGCAACAAGCTTCTTAGATACTGGCCACAAGGAACTGAAACATTTAAACATATTCTCTTGGATGTTGATTCATGAATGGAGTTGATTTCTAGTAACCACAAGGTCTAGGTCTGCCTTGTTGACCATAGGCTTCATCTTTTTCTTTTCCTTCTCCTCGGGCTCCTTTTTCATAAGTAAATTAAACTCCATAAATTTAATGCTACTGCCAGAGTTTCATCTTACTTTTGTAAAATCTCATCAGTATTTTCCTTCTTGGCATGCTATTTAAATATGAATTACTTGAAGTCTGACTTATTACTTGTAATGGATGGTGGTTGCTACAGTGATTGTTGGAGAGATTGCAAATTTTGCTGCTTATGCATTTGCACCAGCTATTCTTGTCACTCCTCTTGGTGCGCTCAGCATTATAATCAGGCATGATAGAATATCAGAAACATAATTAGTGTCGCTTGTATGCCTTGATGGCTAATCCTCATTTTTATATTGCAGTGCTGTGCTTGCACATATTATTTTGCGAGAGAGACTACATATTTTTGGAATTCTTGGTTGTGTTCTATGTGTTGTGGGTTCTACCACAATTGTCTTACATGCCCCTGGAGAACGTGAAATTGAATCAGTAACAGAAGTATGGGCTCTTGCTACTGAGCCTGGTAACTTTTTTGTTTGCCTGTATTACTGACCTTTTGACATTATACAACTTCTTACCTGTTAATTAACATGTTATATCATACACTATCTTAATCTGTTATATATTTTATCTCCATGTATCTTTCCTGCAGGTTTTGTCTTTTATGCGGTGCTGGTCTTAATAGCTGTCTTTATACTTATATTCCACTATGTTCCAAAATATGGACAGACACACATAATGTGCTACATTGGAGTTTGTTCTTTAGTAGGTTCATTGTCGGTACGTATCTGCATGTGGTTGTGTTATCCTCTACTGTTGCTATCCTATCTTCACCTTCTTTAACAAGTTTCATCTCACAGGTCATGAGTGTCAAGGCTATTGGAATTGCATTGAAGCTTACTTTATCAGGAATGAATCAGCTAATATATCCTCAAACATGGGCCTTTACCGTCATTGTTCTTGCTTGTGTCCTCACGCAGATGAATTATTTAAATAAGGTAGTTAAGTCTCTTCTGTTTTCCTTTTTTTTAATTAAATAATCACTTGCCCTTTCTATCAAAACCTTCGATGCCTTCGCATTTCATGATGTAGTGCCTGATCTTTTTGTTCTTCAGGCAAGATATAATGTTCATTAAATAATACAAATATTACAACATAAGATCAAATTTAATATATAAGTGGGCCAGCCAGTCTGCTGTGATAGTTGGATATTGTGTATTGCGTCCTTCATACTGTATATATAGAGGCAATTGTTTTAAAATGATTTATATCATCGACTACAGTTTGGTTCTTCTGCTTAACTGGTTGTATTCTTTTAGAGGAGCGGAAATTCTTAGTTTGACCATATAGGGATCATAGGTTATTGTTGAGAATTTTGAGCCTGTGGCCATTTTTATAGACTAAGATTTGAGGCAATGTATTAGAGAACCTGATTTGGTCATGCCTTTGAGGTCAATTGTGAAGCCACTATCTACTGCCTAGTGCCTACTGGGAATATGAAGGAAAATATATAATAGGATTAGAAGGGTACACTTATGTTTCTCATAGAATTAGAGAAGGCCTGTGATAATGCCTTGGGGAATAATTTGGTCGGCATTAGAGGGGTAAGGACGGAACAGTTGCATTTAATGGCCATTTCTGACCATGATTGCTTATACTTGAGACTTGCTCGATTGTAGGAGGATTATCTCAAGGCTTGACTTCAAACCCTTGTCCTTGTGTTCTACCGATGGATGGTATTTGGGATGACTGAGCATATTTGACTCCCTTATTATGTTGGATGTTATTTGTGGACAATGCTGTCCTTATTATGCCACTCTAAGCAAGGGGAGTCCGGTGGCTGAGAAGCATACACTCATGGGGATAGGAGTGAAATCCAACACCGAGAGGAAGTTGAATCTCCAAATCATAAATGTTGGTAGTAATCAGTAAAGGAGTTGGCTATTGTGTCTGTCATTCTTAATGTTTCTTATCTCAAAATTTATTTATTATTATTTTTAAAATTAAACATCCTTGAGCGAAGATTGAGATATCAAAAACAAACCTCCACCATCCAACAATTCAGGAGATTTAAGGTTTTTTTCCTTCTAGTTCTGCAAATAATAGAGGCTTAATAATAATAGAGGCTTAATAATAGTCACTAATCATACTTATCGGAAAAATATTACTGATCATGAAATTGGTATATACTCCCTCCGTCCCGCTTGAAATAGGATTTTGGTAAACTTTATTACACTTTGACCAAGTAATTTAAATAAAAAATAGTTATCCTAATAAAAGTTTAAAAAATTATTATTATATTATGATTAATAATACTCTCAATAACAATTTTTAGATTTTCATTAGAATAATTATTTTTTATATATATTACTTGGTCAAAGTGTACTCAAGTTGACCAAAATCCTATTTCGAGAAGGACAGAGGGAGTATGGGTTACAAGGTTTTGACATTGTCCATTTGATGGAGATGAACTTAGAGATAAATATGAGTATTATTTTTATATTTGTTATTTTATTGTTATTTTCTGATTTTCATTTAGGTAGGTGATAGTTTCATGTTTTTGAAGTATCTGTAGGTGTTAGTGCCCTAGGCCTATAGAGATAGACCTTTATGTAATGTCATTGTTCATTTATATATGAGATTGCTTCTTTGATTATTATATGAGTTTGCATGTTTAGTTATAATAATCGTGTCCCTAGTACTTATGAAGCACTAGTATGAAGTCTAATGGATAATCATATGATGATTATATGCATGGAGATGCACATTAGATTCATGGGTACTTGTTAGAGAACAAGGTACTGGACTTGACCCATTATGAGATTTATGTCATGGTCATATGTCATAATTAAATCTCATATAGTCATATCATTGATATCCTTTGACCTGAGATTATCATCGTCTTCCGCTTGATGAATATCATGTTTGATATAGTTTAACGTTATCTTTATGGGATGACAATAAGGGCTATCATTGGCATGGTATGATTCTTGTTGGGAAGAATGATAAGTCAAGATGGAAATTGTCCCTCGTAAAGAGAGATGTTTGCTTGGCCACTCGTAAGTAAGATTGATGTAGTGCATGGCCATGCCCGAATGAATTAATGTGATTAATGTCATTCGATTAATCAATTTACTTGGTAACGAGAAAGCATTGAACAATATGAGTTGACGTGGACCATGACTCATGTTCAATATAACATCGTGTGACAATGGGATTGTGATATGTTCTATGTAGGAAAATCGAACTTGATATTATACTATTTGGGTAGGCATGATGGCTTGCTAGAGTCCGCTCATGTCTTATGAGGATCGATGTGATCGGACTCATTGCCAACATAGTATGGTCCTATGGGGTCACACGCATCGAACGAATTGTCAAAAATGAAGAATATGGAGTTTTTGTTCTCAGGGGACGACTCGTCCCCAGGCCAGAACCAACTATTCCCCTTAAGGGGGACGCCAGATTCAGAAGCTGGGTGCCAGGGGACGACTCGTCCCCTGGGCACTGGACTGACGCGGAATTGACTTAAAACTAGGGTTTTCGCGAGGGGAAAAGTTTTATAACGTATAAATACTTACCCCTGGTTGCCCTAGCCGTCATTAGAACGTTTTGGCTTGAGAGAAACACTTAGAGTGGGAGATTTCAATTGAGAATTGAGAATCAAACACCACCAAATCCATTGTTCTTCATTGATTGAAAGGTGTTTCAATCAATTGGATCTAGCAATCCTCCTAGAAGAGTTCTAGGGTTCGTTCCGCGCGTGGATAAACATAGAGGATCTTCGTTCATCAAGATCTTTGGTTCGTGATTCCCGTTCGTTCATCAAGGATTAACAAGATCATTCAATCTGGAGTTGGGTCAAGTTTATCAAAGGCAAAAGCATTCAAGGTTGGTAATTCTATTTCATCTCTCTTAATTATTCATCTAGAACGGATTCTAGGGCTTGGGGTTTTTCGAGTTATTGCTTATTCCGCTGCGCATGGACCCTCGAAACCCTACAGTGGTATCAGAGCCCCGTTCATGATGCTTAGTTAGATAATCATGATAATTATGTAATATGATTATATGAATTTTCATGATGTGCATGATCTAGAATATGAAATTGTATGAGTTTTACTTGAGAAGTAATAGTATATATAGATATACCATGATTATGAAATTGTAATATATATGATTAATATGATTAATCTAGATTATGGGATGTCAATTTCATTGATATGATTAATGTGATTAATCTAGGATATTTGTGATGTATTACTTGGTATATTGGCTGGACACCAAAACCTTCCCCACGAGGCACTTCGATGGAAGTGTGGGATAATCTTGGAGCACGTGGCCGCGTACTAGTAATTACCGATCAAATGTAATATGTGTTGCATCATTCCATGTTCATAATTATGTTCATATAGTTTTCATGAATCAACCTTGGGATGTAATTGATAAGCATGAAAAATTGAACCTTCTTTGTAATTTGAGTTTGTTTTATGCCACCCATGTTTAAACACTTGTGAGTACACGGGTAGTTTTATGTGGGCTCGCCATAGCGAGGTGCATTAATTCTATCTTTGTATGATCAAGATGAGCAAATAGTGGTTGCTATACGTTTAACATGGTTGAACTCAATTAGGCTATCAAAACGGTTTTGGGCCTAAGGCATAAGATGAGATTGAAACATGTGGACATAAGATGTCTATAATCTCATAATGATCTAAGAGTCATATATAGATATGATTGATAAATGTTATCTACCTTTTTAGTTTAATTTTGAGCAATCGTGCCATAGCCGACTTGAAATTAAATTAAAGTTGGGTCTTAGCCTATTAAATTATATTATACATATTTGTATAAGAAGGTTATATAATTTAGTGGGAGTATTTGTGAAATACGTTAATTAATCTCTTAAATGAATTGGTACTTATATGTGTTCATATCTTGTTGCATATCTTTGTAGATCAACGGCTGTAAACAATAATCAAAACATGTCACTCGCGATCGCCCCCTTGAGAAGGACAAGTTAGAGGAGAATGGCAACAACTATGTGGATTGGATCCGCAGGTTGAGAATTGTTCTCAAACAAGAAAGTAAGTTGTACATTCTCGATGGACCTGCGTTCCACCCGAGCAGGCCCGCTAATGCAACTAAAGCGGAAAGGGACCAACATAAGAAGCATATGGATGATTCTATTGATGTTGGTTGCCTGATGCTTGCTACCATGTGTAAGGCTCTTCAGAAGGACCTTGTACACATGGAAGCCTATGATTTGGGAAATCATTTGAAGGAAATGTTCCAGTTGCAAGCACGTACGGAAAGGTTTGACACTATGAAGGCTCTTCATTCATGCAAAATGATTGAAGGACAACCTGTCGGGCCTCATGTGTTGAAGATGAAGGGTCACCTCGAACACCTTGAGAGACTTGGGTATCCTATCCAGTTAGAGCTGGCTACGGATATGATATTGCATTCACTCCCTGAGAGTTATAATCAGTTTGTTCTGAATTATAACATGAATGGGATGAATAAATCTCTGTCTGAATTGCATGGGATGCTAAAGAATGCAGAGAACAATATTACCAAGAAAACCAATCAAGTGTTGATGGTGAATAAAGGAAAGGGGTTCAAAAACAAGGGTAAAGCAAAAGTTGCTAAACCGGAGGCAAAGGTTGTCATTGCTAAGAAGCCTAAACCCAAATCCCAAAAGGATGCGGTGTGTTACCATTGCAAGGAAACTGGGCATTGGAGGCGTAACTGCAAGCTTTATCAGGAAGGACTGAAGAAGAAGGGCAATGAGATTGCCATGACTTCAGGTATCTATGTGATAGATATTTTACTTTCTACCTCTAGTTCTTGGGTATTAGATACCTGATGTGTATCTCACATTTGCCTAAATGTTCATGGACTAAAGAATAGAAGGTTGCTCAAAGAGGGTGAAGTAGATCTACGGGGTGGAAATGGAGAAAGAGTCGCTTTGCATTGGCCGTAGGGACTTACGAAGTCACTTTACCAAGCGGATTAATTTTAGTTTTAAATAACTGTTATTATGTTCCGGATTTGAGCAGAAACATTATTTCTATTTCATGTTTAGACAATGAGGGTTACAATTTTCTTATTGCGAATAAGAGATTTTCGATTTATTTGAATGACATGCTTTATTGTGTTGCTCATTCTTTTAATGGCCTTTATGTCTTGGATGTTGAGAATAATGTTGATAATGTCTATCATGTTAGTAAGAAATCCAAACCAAATAATGTGAATGACACATATAAATGGCATTGCGTTGCCTGGGCACATAAACGAGAAACGCATATCTAAACTCCATAAAGATGGATATTTAGACTCATGTGATTATGAATCATATGATGTTTGCGAGTCTTGTTTATTGGGCAAGATGACTAAAGCACCTTTTACTAAGAGTAGTGAAACGGCTAGTGATTTGTTGGCTCGTACATACCGATGTATGTGGACCAATGAATAGCATTGCTAGGGAGGATTTCGGTACTTCATAACGTTCACTGATGACTTATCAAGATATGGCTACGTCTATCTGATGAAGTACAAAAGTGAAGCTTTTGAGATATTTAGAATATTTCAAAGTGAAGTACAAAATCAACTTGGCAAAACTATTAAAACACTTCGATCCGATCGAGGTGGTGAATATTTGAGCCAAGAATTTGACGATCATCTGAAAAGTTGTGGAATTGTTTCAGAACTTACTCCACCCGGAACACCACAATGGAATGGTGTGTCCGAGAGGAGAAATCGAACTCTATTAGATATGGTTCGATCGATGATGAGTCAAGTGAACCTTCCTATTTCCTTTTGGGGACACGCACTGGAAACAACCGCTTTCACACTTAACAAGGTCCCTACTAAATCGGCTCCTAAAACCCCACATGAGATGTGGTATGGAAGAAAGCCTAGCTTATCTTTCATGAAGATTTGGGGATGTGAGGTTTATGTAAAGAAATTGGTTTCGAACATAAACTTGCACCTAGATACGATAAATGTATTTTCGTCGGTTATCCCAAGGAAACGAAAGGATATCTATTTTACAACCAATCCGAGAACAAAGTGTTTGTTGCTCGAAATGGTGTCTTTCTAGAGAAAGAGTTTCTCTCTAAAGAAACTAGTGGGAGTAAAATTGATCTTGAAGAAATTCAAGAACCCGAAAATGACAAGGAACCAATAGTAGAGACGGAACCAAGTTCACAATCTGTTGTGGAACCGGTTCAAGATACACAAGTTCTTCGCAGATCGGATAGGATACGATCCGAACCTGAGAGATATGGATTTCTCATGACGGAAAGTAATGAAGTAGAAATCATTGAGAATGATGAACCTACTTCCTATCAAGAGGCGATGTCCACTCCTGATTCGGACAAGTGGCTAGAAGCCATGGAATCCGAAATCAAATCCATGTACGATAATCAAGTTTGGAACTTGATTGATCCACCCGAAGGTGTAAAAACCATAGGGTGCAAGTGGGTTTTCAAAAAGAAAACCGACATGGATGGGAAGGTACATACTTATAAGGCTAGGCTAGTTGCTAAGGGGTATAGGCAGATTCATGGCGTTGACTATGATGAAACCTTTTCGCCCGTAGCAATGCTTAAGTCTATTAGAATCCTAATTGCCATAGCCGCATATTATGACTATGAGATATGGCAAATGGACGTCAAAACAGCGTTTCTTAACGGAAACCTACTTGAGGATGTATACATGTTACAGCCTGAAGGGTTTGTCGATCCAAAGGATTCTAACAAAGTGTGTAAGTTGCAGAGATCCATTTATGGATTGAAGCAAGCTTCCCGGAGCTGGAATCTACGTTTTGATGAATCAATCAAAGAGTTTGGCTTCATCAAAAACGAAGATGAACCTTGTGTATACAAGAAGATAAGTGGGAGCATAGTGCTATTTCTGGTGTTGTATGTCGATGACATCTTGCTCATTGGAAACAATGTTCCTGCACTTGAGACTGTGAAGTCCTGGTTAGGAAAATGTTTCTCAACGAAAAGATATGGAGTGAGGCGGCTTATATCCTTGGTATCAAGATCTATAGAGATAGATCAAGAAGGATGATTGGTTTGAGTCAGTAGTACATATATTGACAAGGTCCTTAGAAGATTCAAGATGGAAAATTCTAAGAGAGGATACTTGCCGATGGGACACGGCATTACTCTTAGCAAGACTCATTGTCCTAAGACAAATGATGAGCGAAAGAGAATGAGTGATATACCATATGCTTCGGCAATTGGGTCTATCATGTATGCCATGTTATGCACTAGACCCGATGTCTCGTATGCTCTAAGCGCAACGAGTAGATACCAGCCGATCCCGTGAGAACCATTGGATAGTCTGTCAAGAATATCCTTAAGTACTTAAGAAGGACTAAGGATGTATTCTTGGTATTTGGAGGAATGGAAGATGATCTGGTTGTAAAGGGTTACACAGATGCAAGCTTCCAAACCGACAAAGATAACTATGTGCATCGCACCTGGTTTCAGGTTTATGCTAAATGGAGGTGCCGTTTGTTGGAAGAGTTCCAAGCAGAGCACCGTTGCCGATTCTACAACAAGGCCGAGTACATGCAGCATCGATGCGGCTAAGGAGGCGGTTTGGATCAAGAAGTTCGTTAGTGACTTAGAAGTCGTTCCGAGTATCACTAACCCGATAGAGCTGTTTCGTGACAACAATGGTGCTATTGCCCAAGCAAAAGAACCAAGGTCACATCAGCGATCCAAACACATTTTGAGACGCTTCCATCTCATTCGAGAAATGCTGTGAAAGGGAGGACGTCAAGATATGCAAAGTACCAACGGATGACAACATTTCGGACCCTCTCACCAAGCCTTTACCACAAGCTAAACATGATGGTCATGTTAGGTCCATGGGTATAAGATACATGAATGATTGGGCCTAGTGCAAGTGGGAGTCTCGTAGGTGTTAGTGCCCTAGGCCTATAGAGATAGACCTTTATGTAATGTCATTGTTCATTTATATATGAGATTGCTTCTTTGATTATTATATGAGTTTGCATGTTTAGTTATAATAATCGTGTCCACTAGTACTTATGAAGCACTAGTATGAAGTCTAATGGATAATCATATGATGATTATATGCACGGAGATGCACATTAGATTTATGGGTACTTGTTAGAGAACAAGGTACTGGACTTGACCCATTATGAGATTTATGTCATGGTCATATGTCATAATTAAATCTCATATAGTCATATCATTGATATCCTTTGACACGAGATTATCATCGTCTTCCGCTTGATGAATATCATGTTTGATATAGTTTAACGTTATCTTTAATCGGATGACAATAAGGGCTATCATTGGTACGGTATGATTCTTGTTGGGAAGAATGATAAGTCAAGATGGAAATTGTCCTCGTGAAGAGAGATGTTTGCTTGGCCACTCGTAAGTAAGATTGATGTAGTGCGTGGCTACGCCGAATGAATTAATGTGATTAATGTCATTCGATTAATCAATTTACTTGGTAACGAGAAAGCATTGAACAATATGAGTTGACGTGGACCATGACTCATGTTCAATATAACATCGTGTGACAATGGGATTGTGATATGTTCTATGTAGGAAAATCGAACTTGATATTATACTATTTGGGTAGGCATGATGGCTTGCTAGAGTCCGCTCATGTCTTATGAGGATCGATGTGATCGGACTCATTGCAACATAGTATGGTCCTATGGGGTCACACGCATCGAACGAATTGTCAAAAATGAAGAATATGGAGTTTTTGTTCTCGTGGGACGACTCGTCCCCAAAGCCGTAACCAACTATTCCCCTTAAGGGGGACGCCGGTCGAAGGCTGGGTGCCGGGGACGACTCGTCCCACAGGGGACGACTCGTCCACGGGCACTGGGCTGACGGAATTGACTTAAAACTAGGGTTTTCGCGAGGGGAAAAGTTTTATAACGTATAAATACTTACCCCTGGTTGCCCTAGGCGTCATGAGAACGTTTTGGCTTGAGAGAAACACTTAGAGTGGGAGATTTCAATTGAGAATTGAGAATCAAACACCACCAAATCCATTGTTCTTCATTGATTGAAAGGTGTTTCAATCAATTGGATCTAGCAATCCTCCTAGAAGAGTTCTAGGGTTCGTTCCGCGCGTGGATAAACATAGAGGATCTTCGTTCATCAAGATCTTTGGTTCGTGATTCCCGTTCGTTCATCAAGGATTAACAAGATCATTCAATCTGGAGTTGGGTCAAGTTTATCAAAGGCAAAAGCATTCAAGGTTGGTAATTCTATTTCATCTCTCTTAATTATTCATCTAGAACGGATTCTAGGGCTTGGGGTTTTTCGAGTTATTGCTTATTCCGCTGCGCATGGACCCTCGAAACCCTACAGATTTAGGTTATATTTTGATGTTTTAGAGTTTTATTAGGTTATCATAAAGATTATGATTATTTTAAGTGGTGGTTGACTTCTTTTTCAAGTCTTAAAAGCCCTATAAAAATGGGATAGATTGTAATTCCGAATGTGTCTCTTTATTGCCCAAAGTGGACTCGGTCTTTTTGGTTGCCAATATTCGGTATTCATTGATTGAATCAACGAGAATTGAAGATCATTCATTGGTAGTCGTGCGTGATTCAACATTGTTTGATATTTATCCTTCCTTCTTTCACTAGTAATCGTGCGCGATTCACCGTGATTGATATATCCTTGCTTCGGTTGCATCACCATCTCATCATTCTCAGCATTGTAGGAAAAAAGAGAAAATGCACAAGTTTCAAGTTTCAACTCTAGTTTTTGCTAGACAGGAACTAGCTCAGCACATACTCCCTCCGTCCCTCTCGAAATAGGATTCGGGTTGGGCGCATGGATTAAGAAAAAAAAGTGTAAGTGAAATAGGTGTTGTGAGTATGAAAAATGAGGTATGGGAGAGAAAGTGAGGTAAGAGAATAATGAGTGGAAAGTTGTTGTGAGTGTGAAAGAGAGTCCTATTAAATAAAATTTTCCATTTTGGGGTTTTCTTATTTTCAATGGGACACCCAAAATGACAAAATGTCCTAATTCGAGTGGGACGGAGGGAGTATATTACTAGTTGACGTTCCCTAGTTGTCAATGTCACCACCCCAAGATTAACCAAATTCCACATAATTCTCATAAAATATCCAATTAACTTCTAAATTTTAAAATAGAAATGACTCAAAATTAAGTCCCAAACCTATATATCAACATTCAATTAATTCAATTACCCTTTAACACAATTTCGTTACTTCCCAAGCCTTTTACAAGACTACCAATATTCCATAAAAGCACTTTGTGCATTAACACATGTTATAACACTTGCATTGATCTCTCTTTATATAACACCATGTCAACCAAGGATCATAAACACATTCATATTCATATTACTTCTACATCTCACCAAATATTCTTTCCAATTAACATATCAACTTCTTGTAGCCACAAAATAACAATCAATGAGCATTCTCATGCTTAACACACATCTCAAATTCACACTTAGTATATCACTTACACATTACACCATGCCATTTGACATGTATTACTCACATATATTTAAAATTTCTCGAACTTGACATTAGGTTTAAACTTGAATCCTTAGAAATAGGATGATTATGAATTTTAAAAATTCATGATCATCACAACACATCCACCTTAAAAGGAATGATGTCCTCAGAATTCCATCATTTAGTAGGTTGAACTTAGGTGAATTGTTCTCATACATGTAATAGCACACGTAAGGCCACATATGACTCTATATAAAACACCAAGGGTGTTACTTAGTTGATTCACTAGTATGCTTCAATTTACCACATACACATAGTAGCACATAATGCAACACTTGCCATTTATTCACCATCTTCATTATCACAAGTCATGAAATGACACAAATCTATCAAAGTACACTTCAAGCTTTCAACAACACAAGAACATTTCTATATTGTCTTTTTCTCACCTACTCACAACCATCACCAAACTTAAATGTTTGACTCACAAACCTAAGGTCATGGGTTCCATCCCAACAAGGTGTAAGCTTTCAGGCCGGGTCTAAGCTCTGATATCAACTGTAAAGACACCAAGATTATCCAATTTCCAAATAATTCTCATAAAATGTCCAACTAACTTCTAAATTTTATTTTAAAATAGGAATGACTCAAACTTAAGTCCCAAACCTGTATATCAACATTCAATTAATTCAATCACCCTTTAACACAATTCCGTTATTTCCCAAGCCTTAAACAAGACTACCAATATTCCATAAAAACACTTTGTGCATTAGCACATGCTATAACACTTGCATTGAACTCTCTTTATAACACTATGTCAAACAAGTACCATAAACACATTCATATTCATATTACTTCCACATCTCACCAAATATTCTTTCCAATCCACATATCAACTTCTTGTCGCCACAAAATAACAAGCATTGAGCATCCTCATTCTTAACGCACATCTAAAATTCACACTTAGTACATCACTTACACATTACAACAAGTCATTTGACATGTATTATTACTCACATATATTTAAAATTTCTCAAACTTGATAGTATGATTAAACTTGAATCTTTAGAAATAGGATGATCATGAATTTTAAAAAATTCATGATCATCACAGACAGTTTCTATCTTATTTGCTTGGAAAATTAGATCTCAGTTTCTGTCATATCTTATACTGTTAAGACTCTATATACCTCAAAGTGTGTTCTTGTGTAAACTAAAAGAAAAGAAAAAGAACTGTGCCCCGAACCTTACCTATGATCAGGAGTCAAAATCATGTTACCGGCCTTCAAGATTTTCCTTCTTTAAGGTTTAGAGTCTAGACTATATTTCATGCAAGTAGACACCTCCCAAAAAAAAAAAGAACAACAAAGATGCAAGTATATACCTATTCATTATCATTTGTTATTTTAATGGAACACATTATTTTTGTCTGCATTTGTGGTCATTTATCAGATAGGGCCTATTAGAAATTTATGCTTTGAATACCGTTTACTTGTAATAGGCGTGTTTATTTCCCCGTGTGTATCCATGTGTTCTTCTCTCTCCCACATTTTCATTTCTACCTTTCTGATAGCATGTCCTTCATCTTATTTTCCCTCTTATCTTGTGTGATATTTTCTGCAGGCTCTTGACACATTCAACACAGCTGTTGTCTCTCCTATATACTATGCCATGTTCACGACTCTTACTATTGTGGCAAGTGTGATCATGTTCAAGGTAATTCTTTAGCTGATCGGATGTTTAAAAATTGTTTTTGGCTCTGTCAAATACTCCCTCCGTCCCGTTTATAGCTTCACCCTTTTGAGCCTGGCACGCAAATTAAGAAAAAGAGGATAGTGGAGAAAGTGTTGTGAGTATAAAAGTAAAATAGGAGAGAGAATGAGTGGAGGGAATAGTAAATTTGAAAAGTGTTGCGAGTATAAAAGTAAAGTAGGAGAGAGAATTAGTGGGTGGAATAGTAAAGATTCTTTGCCATTTTAGGAAAGGTGAAGCTTTTAACGGGACACCCGTTTTGGCAAAAAGTGAAGCTATCAATGGGACGGAGGGAGTATGTTTCAAGGTTTGTGTGATTCCAGTAGCTGCAATCATGTACTTGGGGATCTGGAATGCTGTTTCTGGTTTTGGCTTAATGATCCGAAAGTGGTTCCATTTTTGTAAAGACAGCTGCTTATGGGATTTAGCCCATTTTGTTTATGATTACATATGGAATATACACTACTCCGCCCTCCCAAATGAATGTCCATTTTTTTCTTCAAATTTGCTCTTGATCAAGAGCAAATTTGAAATTTCTTTGGACAATCATTTTGGGACGGAGGGAGTATCCTATTGATCCCCAGAGTTTATATGCGTCAATCTTGAGAAACATTGATGAAGCCTAATATTTTATCAACAGGACTGGGATAGACAGAATCCAACCCAAATTGTCACGGAAATATGCGGGTTTATTACAATTCTTTCTGGAACATTTCTCCTTCACAAAACCAAAGACATGGTTGATGGTATGCCTTCCTCTATACTCCACCTTTAGGTCTTCTATATGTTACCCTACATTGCAAATTGATACCGGTTCCAAGTATAAAAATATTAAATTAAATACAGGCAATACAACAATGCGACTTCCTAAGTATACAGACGAGGAGGACGGTTTAGACCAAGAAGGCATCCCTTTGAAACGACAAGATAGCATGAGATTGAACTAATGCACTGTTATGTCCGTCCGTGCGTTTTATCTTGTCAAATTTGTAACTGATGTTGAAATTGTAATTTTATCAACCATTGGCTCCGACACCACCACCACGCTCACATTTTGGATACTGTGAGAAAGAAAGGAAGTTGCCCCTAAATTTATTTTTAATTTTATTTTTGTTTATATATTTTGGGGGAGAAAAGGCGAGGCAAAGAGTTTATAGAAGCTTTTTTTCTCATGTAATTGTAAGTGCATCAATCTATATACACTTGTATACAAAATGTATCTTATGTTTTTTTTTTTTTTTTTGGCCAATTTCCATCTATTATTTGTCTAGAGCAGTTGTGTGTTTCTGGGCTCCAACTTTTAATACTTTATTAAAGTGCTTCAATTATATATATATATATATATATATACATATATATACATATATATGTATATATATACATATATATACATATATATGTATATATATACATATATATACCTATACTCCCTCCGTCCCAGCAAAAGTGTCACTTTTTATCCAAAATGGCGTCCCGTTTGAAGCGTCACCTTTCCTAAAAAGGAAATGTTTTATTAATATTCTATTATCCCACTAATTATTTTCTTCACTAACTCTCTTTCCTCTTTTCAAATTACACTCACAACACTTTTTAAATTCACTATTTTTTTCACTAATTCTCTCTCCTATTTTCAAATTATACTCACATTTTTTCTTTCCACTTTTTTTCCTTAATTTGCATGCCACCCCTAAAAGGGTGACACTCTTGCTGGGACGGAGGGAGTATATATATATATATATATATATATATATATATATATATATATATATATATATATATATATATATATATACTCCCTCCGTCCCAGCAAGAGCATTTTTGCGTCCTTGCACGTGAATTAAGAAAAGTGATGTAGGAAAGAGAAAAAGTGTAGTGAAATAAATGTTGTGAGTGAAAGGTGATATAGAAAAGAGAAAGTTAATAGTTAGTGAATATTTATTGTGAGAGTATGACAAGTCAGTCTTATAAATAAAGAAGTAATAATTTTTTTTTCATATTTGGTTTGTGTCATTTCAAATGGGATATCCAAAAAGAAAATTTATGCTCTTTCGAGCGGGACGGAGAGTGTATATATTATAACTTTCTGCTAGAGGTGCATGTTCATCTTTGTCAGTCACTTGACTGTTCTTTTTCTGTTGTCATGATTTGTATTTTCCATCAGTCCCTATATAAATGTCATATAAATGTCATGACAAAGTTATATTGGAATTAATTTTATAGTATATAGTTAAACATTTAATTAAAACAAATCAAATTAGGAAGTACTCATTTTATCTCAAAATAAATACAACAACAATAAAGCATTGCCAAAAACTTATAAAAAATGCGTTTTTTGTTAACTTAACAAAAAACGTGTTTTACCGTTAACACAAAACAACACACGGCTCTCTCTCTTTCTCTCTCTATCCGCTCTCTCTCTCTATACGCAATACGCAAAGAGCCTCTCCCTGCGTCTTCTTCTTCTCCAACAATGGCTCGATCTATCCTCTTCCTCTCTCTCCTCCTAATTATCCTCTCCACCGCTTACGCCCACGGCGGCGCCGACCACGACACCGACTCCGACGCAGATACCGATGAGAAACCCAACCTGAGATCGGAAATTGAACGAGGGGTTTTTGGTGCTGGGAACGCAATTTGCCGGCGGGGTGTTTCTGGCTACGGCGTTGATGCATTTTCTGAACTGATCATGGAACGCAATTTGCCGGCGGGGTGTTTCTGGCTACGGCGTTGATGCATTTTCTGAACTGATCATGGAACGCAATTTGCCGGCGGGCCATTGTTTTGTTTTGATTTCTGGGTGTGAATGATTGGATTGTGAAGATATGAAGAAATGTGTGGGTCTGTGTGGGTGAGAAAGAGATAAGGAGTACCAAAATCAAGTGCCAGTCTGTGTAAAATAGAGTGCCAGTTGGTATATAACAGAGTGCCCGTTAGTGTATAATCAAGTGCCAGTCTGTGTAAAATAGAGTGCCAGTCCATATTTTTTGAATGCCAGTTGGTATATAACAGAGTGCCCGTTATCAGTGTTTTTTGAGTGCCAAATGCTCTGTATTTGAGTGCCAACAGACGTGATTTTGAATGCCAGTTCATGTTTTTTTGAATGCCAGTGCTTGTGTTTTTGAGAGCCAGCAAAAATATTAGTGTAACAAAGTGCCAGTGTTAGTTGAACAGAGTGCCAGTGTGAAGAGTGCCAGTTCATGTATATAAAAGTGCCCGTGTAAAACAGTGCCAGTTTAACAAAGTGCCAGTGCCAGTTTAACAAAGTGCCAGTGTCAGTTTACACTGGCACTTTGTTAAATTGGTACTGACACTTTTTTCACTGGCAATTTGTGATACATGAACTGGCACTTTATCACACTCCGCGCTTTGTTAAATGTATTAATTCGTGCATAAACGGGGAAACCAGTAATTACAAAAATGTCACCGTTTATTTTGAACATGGTTGCCAGTATTTATAAAATTGCCACCGCTTAATTTGAAAACACGTTTTTTCATATCTTAAGAAAAAACTAGTTTTTTATAAGACCAACTCTAAAGCATTAGATTTATAATAAATAATAATAAAAAATTAAATTCGCTTTTAATCATATACTACCCTCTGTCCCATTATAACTCGCACAGTTTGACTATTTTATGAAATTTGATCATACAACTACGAGAAATTGATATATTATAATTAAATTTTAAAACTTTTAATTTTTAGTGTTGTTAGTAATAAATCAATAACAACTATTAAAATTTCATCAAAATGTTCTAATTTCTCGTTATTGTATGGTTAAACTTAATAAAAAAATCAAACTGTGCGGGTTGTAATGGGACGGAGAGAGTATTTGAAAGTAATTATTTATTTATTTATTTTGGGAATGAGAGATAGTAGTACGTTTGGCAGCCAGTGACCTTTGCATAAATTATGCGACATGATTAAGCAGTAAAAACAAGAAAGTCACCTGTATTTGACTGTACAAGTCAAATACTAAAGTCACATTCACACCCACCACAGTAATACCTGGTCAACTTACCACTTTGAAAACTTCAACTCAGTGGGTCAAACTCAATCAAACCCTCATGACTTGTGTCAAGAAGATTGAGATGTTGTTTTCTATGTAAATCTCTAGACCCCAATATGGCATTGGCATCAGATAATGCTTTGTTTTGTGCCTCCCTTTTTCTTGGTTTTTGTTAACTAACTTTTATGTTGGATTTTGACATGGACAATAAATCTTTCAATAAACTACTAAAATCCCCCTCCAAATTAGGAAGATTTTAAGGGTTTGTTTTATTAACAAACACCATGAGAAGGAACATATATTGAAGAGGAATTAGGGAGCAACAAGTAGCCTTACATTGTTTTTTAAATATATCTCAGTAGTCTCAAAATAGGATTCTTACTTTTTATTTTTAGTCGGTCCAAAGTAAGGTTTTTAGTTGTTTTATTATTCGAAGCGATCTCATTGTTTGCATTGAGGTCGGATCGAGACCAAAGATTTTGAGCGACCAATCCGGAAGAACAATTCATGTCATAAATAAGTATTCTTAATTTCTTCATGCTCATTCCAAGTTGGTAGTACCATGAGTAAATGAACAATGAAATCTATTAGTCATTCTCATAACAAAAACTCTTAACCCACTTTCTTTCTGCTAATTTATTTTTCACACTCACAGTATTTATCTTTTCTTAATTTTCATGTAAAATTAAACTAATTGTGGGACGAAGTGTGGGATGGAGGGAGTACTATATTATTGTACAAATGTAACCATATCCACGGTCCTCTCCCAAGCAAGGACCACAACAAACCAACACCCTATGAGTTGGAATCAATGAGGTCGGACCATATCCACAGTCCTCTCCCAAGCAAGGACCACCACAAACTAAACACACCCTTTAAGTTGGAATCAATGACATCGGATGTCATGTCAGTTAGACTTCGAATTTTTATTTTGATCATATAGATTAATTTTACAAATTTTATACCCACATCCCCAATATCAGGGGAGTTGGTCTTATGAAAAATGCGTTTTTTCTGGCACTTAGAGAAAACGTGTTTTGGGTTTCATTTGTCAGGTTAAGCAAGTGCCAATGATAAAGTGTCGTGCGTAACAAAAATGCCAAGAAAAGTGCGCGCACCAATTTAACAAAGTGTCGGTGTAACCGACACTCGCACTTGTTAAACCTGGGGCACTTTATACGGGCACTTTTATATACATGAACTGACACTCTTCACACTGGCACTCTGTTACACTAACACTGGCACTTTGTTACACTAATATTTTTTATGGCTCTCAAAAACACAAGCACTGGCATTCAAAAAAACATGGACTGGCATTCAAAATCACGTACACTGGCACTCAAATACACATACACTGGCACTCAAAACACTGTAATTATTTTTGCTGGTATTCAAAAAAACAAGGACTGACATTCATAAACACATGGACTGGCACTCCAAAACACATGAACTGACACTCCAAAACACATACACTGACATCTAATTACCCAGTCCCCTGCACACCATTCTACACCTTGCTGGCACTCACCATTAACCTTGCTGGCACTCTACCAATTGATACCTAAAACCCACAAAATAAGTTCTAATTTAGATCAAGAAAAGAGATGGGTAGCAGATTTCGAAGCAGGGGGAGTACCATATCTGTTCGGATCATTCTCAGCAAGCTGCTGTATCAATTCAAAAATCTATTCTTCCAAAATCACACAGCAGCATATTCAATAACAAATCAATAAACAGTGAATTAAAATTATCAAGTTTGTATTCATTTAAGAACATTGAAGAAGGACATGAAGGAGACAGAAAGAGGCGTCGGTTATTGAGTTTAAAAAGCAGGCGGAGATGGCAGCAACGGAATGCAGCGGAGAAGAGTAGATACGAAACATTCCTTGGTTACGTCGGGGTTGAAAGGCGGCGACTGATGATGCGGCGGAGAGAAGATGAATCTCTAGAGCTCTGACGGCTAATGCAGCGAGAGCCATTGTGTTTGCGTTTAGTGAGAGAAAGTGAGAGAGAGAATGAGCTGCCCCGCTTTTTAAAACACGTTTTTTGTTAAGTTAACAAAAAATGCGTTTTTTACAAGTTTTTGACATATCAGGGACATGACTGGACATTATTTATTGATAAGAAAAAATAATTAATCTTGATAATTCATCTAACACCGTATAAGTTCAGTTGGATGCTAGTCCTACTCAATCCCACACTACACACACAAAGATGAAAGGAGAGATTAAAGACTTTAGCCTTGTCTTTGCTCATTCTCCTTTTTATCTTTTGTCAATGGAAGAAAGAAAGAAAGATGACATGAACAAAAGGCAATGCATGTAAAAAGAAGAAGGAATAAACCTTGAAAAGATGTATCACACCAAGAAATCATTGAGTCCTTTTTTTTTAATTTTCTCCTAATATTTAAATACACAAATCAAATTATAATTATACTAAAAATCCCAAACCAATATCCTCCTATACAATCTCTCTTTTAAACTCCTACTCATATCCATTTGGACCAAACCAACTAATTACAATTAAAAAAAAAAAAAGAAGGAGAAATTATAGTAATAACAAGCACTAGCAATGATAGATGAAAACCTAGATACCTTCATTCTCCCTTTCATGAATTTCTTCATGTAGAAACCATTAATTTTTTCACAAAAAATAAAGACCCAATTCTGCAAAACAAAAGTACTTATAAATCCAAATGCAAATGTGCAGCCAAATTTAGATTAATTTGCACATGAACTAACCAATTTAGACATCTTTCACTCTATCATTGAGATTCATTTTGTTCATCTTCCACACTATCTGAATTTTGCTGCTGATCATGTTGTTGTTGTTGTTGCTGTTGATGTTGTTCTAGAGAATGATTTTGATCCGAATTCATATTCAACCCGCCTCTCGAATAAGCATTAAGAGCTGCCAACATACCCAAATTACCCTCATTCATCCCCAAACCAAGATGTTGCGAAGGTTGATGTTGTTGCATCAACATCGAACCCAATTGCAATGGATTTCCTCCTCTCCCACCTTGAACTTCAATGTTTCCGGGAATGTTGAATCTCGGTATGAAATGCAGTGGGGTTTGATGTGCAGCTTGTGCGGTGGGAAACGGCCACATCTGCTGTTGTTCAGATGTGGCCGTAGTAGCACCGGCACTAGCAGTAACAGGCAACATCCATAATGTGTTGGTTGTTCCACTGCTAGCTGCCGGTGCTACTGCCCACATAGCAGTGGCTGGCATCATATTTGAATGCCGGAACATACCAGAAGAAGGTCCAGCTTCTTGCTGTTTAGGCAATTCCATATCACTCTTGAAATGTTTATTTGTCGGTGAATCCGAGCCACCGGATGCTTCACCTCCTCCTCCTCCTCCTTGATTCTGATGACTTTCTTCTTTGAATAAATCTTCTCTAAATCTTTTTCTCATGTAATTGTCCGTAGACTCAGACTCACCGCCATCACCTCCGTCGCCACCACCACCAGTCGGCAATGCTTCCGCAATTTGATCGGCGGTTAAGATATGTTGGTTATGCTGCTGATGCTGTTGTTGATGGTGAGGATGATGAAAACCCAACATGTGCGAGAACCCTTCTTCAAACGGGTGGTGTGCAAGGGCCAAAGCAGCATGAAACGAGTGAGGAGACGACTTTGATGGCGGCGCCGAGAAGGTGGATCCACTGCTGCGCAGCGACACGTTCAAGGTAGAGAAATTCGCGGGGATAGTTCCGGTACCGGTAGTAGCAATAATTGCCGGCTCGGCCTGCTGCAGAAGCCATTCAATTGTCTCGCCGTCGGATTTATGACCCAATTCTCTAGTCAATTGAAAAACTCTAGCAGCACAAGTAGCCGGCATTCGAATTCTCCGGCCACGGCCGTCGACTTTAGTGTGTCGGTCCTTTGTTGACCGTTTTGGAGCTGCAACGGTGGAAATCGGTTGTGGGTTTTTCTCGGAAGCATCGTCGGATCTGGTGGCGATTGCCAGGGAGGCGTCAACAAGCTTCGCCGGCAGTGGGTGTTGAGAAACGGAGGAGGGGGAGGCGGAAGAGAGTTGTTGTGTTGTAGGGGAGGAAAGAGAAGAAGAAGTAGATAAATGAACCGGTTGGATAGACATGGAGCCCATGAATGGGGTTGAGCGGCCATGAAAAGGGACCACATGAGGTTGATTGTGGTGGTGGTGGGGTTGGGTTGAAGTGGTGGAGGCGGTGGCGGCGGCGGCGCTTTGTTTATTGTTTTGCAAATCTGTTAATTCCATTTTGAAAAATCTAAAAAAAAAAAAGTAAAGAAAAGAAAAGAGGATACTTTGAAAAGTGGGTTGAAGATTGATATTTGTTAAGAGCACAATTGAAAAAGAAAGAAAGAATCTATCTTGTATCACAATTGAAGACCATCACTATCATTTCCTCTCTCTCTCTCTCTCTCTCTCTATCTATCTCTCTCTCTCTCTATCTCTCATATTCTTGGTGGTTTTGGGTGGAGGGAGAGATAAAAAAAAGTAGTGGGGAGAGGAGAGGAGACTAGGAGGAGGAGTTTGTGGGGTTCTTGGGTTGTAATTGACTCTTGTCTTTCTGTTCTCAATATCTGTGTGCGAGTGAGTGAAAGAAGCACAAAAGTCAGAAGTGATAGCTAGTTGAAAAAAGGGACCAGATATGAAGTCGCGTAAATTATTTAAAATATTTTTAATAAATTATTTAAACATGAATAGTCAAAATAAAAAAAATAAGAAAAAAGATGGAGTGTAGTCATGTGAACTCGGAGCAATTTGACACACTTAAATTGAGATATTACCGATTTTTTTCTTTTTTTTTTGACTCTTGTCAATTCATTCAACTCGCTCTCGAATCTTGATCATCTTATTACTTCTCAATCGAATTGCATTACTCTGAATCTGAACCTATATAATACAAAGAGCAATTGTGGATGTATTAGGGTGTAAATGATTCGATTTGGTTTGGTTTGGGTGAATTTACGGACTGAACCACTAGTCATTGGGTTGAGAAATTTTCAAACCGAACCAAACCAAACCTCTATGATTTGATTCGGTTTGATTCAAACCGAGATTCAATTATGTGGTTCAAATCGCGGTTCAGACCACGGTCAAAATCGTGATTCAAACCATGATTTAAACTACGGTTCAAACCACGATTCAAATCGCAACTCATTTTCATATTTGAATAAACTTTTCATGATTTCGGAGGAAGAGCGAAAGATGCGAGTGTTAACAAGAAAGTCGGAGGAAGAGAGAGACTAGAGGAAGAAAGAGGCCAAAAGAAGAAAAACAATTTACAATATTCGATCGTGGAGAAAACTTAGTTATTTATATGTCGTATTGACGATAACAAATGATGAAATTAATATTAAATAAGATACACAACGGGGGTTAAGATTAGTCTATGTAATGTAAGTTTTTTTATTGATCTAATAGTAAATTTTAATAAATATATGAAAATATTAAATAAGATACAAAACGGGGGGTTAAGATTAGTTTATTTAATTTGGTTTGATCTGGCGGTTTGATCTAGCAATTCGGTTTGGCGGTTTGGTCTCAAACCGTTGTTTGGTTTGGTTCGGTATGGGAGAATCAGACCACAAATAAAATCGAACCATGTGATTTGCCAAAAAATTGATAATGAACCGAATCATAATACTTGAAAATCAAACCAAACTGCATGATTTAATTCAGTCTCAAACCGCGATTTGAACCGAATCAATTACATCCCTATCCCTAGAATGTACGGGGATGATTGAATTATCAGATTTCATTACCCTTCGATTCTCTAAATTTACCTTTCATTAATCACACATTTCACTTCTTTTCTCTCGTATTTGTAATACTCTTTATCAGTTTTATTTGTTCCAAAAATATAGTTTCATTTTTTAGGTTAGATTTATTAAACTTCTGAAATTGTCAACAAAGGAAAAAAAGAGAGAAAGAAAATGATGAGAGCCAACCTATAAAAAAATCCAAAATTTAAGGGAAAACGTGTTTTGAATCGGGCCTGAACCGTGTGGTGACATTTTTGTAAATAACTGTATTTTTTTAAAAGACGCACGATGACATTGTTGTATATAATCAAAATTTCTCAACACCAGTTGGCACTCTCCAACATTACAACTTGTCATCTTAAACCCCACAATTGGGCATCTTAAACACTAACACTGTCCATCTTTTAACACTTCATTTATAAAAAATTCAAAAACCCATTTGAGAGACTAAATGACGTCTTTTGGAGTTTTTAAACCCAATATCAAGGTTCTAAGCCTAATAACTTTTGTAGGTTTCGAAATTTTATTCGATTTAATATGATGTGCTTCCATGGTTCATTCTCTCTCCTATTTAATTTTTCATACTCACAACATTTAAATTTTTTCTCTTTCTTACATCACTTTCCTTAATTTCCCCGCCGAATCCATTTTGAAACATTTGGGCCAGGACGGAGGGAGTATAAAATAGTATAAAATAACTAGAAAAAGCTCGTGTCCGAGGACACGTTATATTTTTTTTTTAATTAAGCCCGTGTTCGAAGACACATTTTTTTTTAATTTTAATTTTTAAGGGCAAAATTTAATTAATTTTTTTTTAAGGGCAAAATGAGAAAGGGATAAAATAGTGAGGGCAAAATAGAAATTTCAACCATTAAAACTATTCGTTCCACTGTTCACTCCCTTCCCTCGTTTATATTATAGACTAGCACATCCCCGTGTCCAAGGCCACGTGAGTGTTTTTTTTTCTATTTTCTTTTAATTTAAAAAAAAAAAAATTTAAGGGCAAATATGTCGCACGACATACTAATTTTTTTTTTTTAATGTGGAGCTCTTTTTACAAAAATCCAAATTTTAGGAGGGAAAAGTTATTTTTGAAAATTAATGCCATATATGTCGCACGACATAAGTAAATTTTTTTTTTATTTTTTTTAATGTGGAGCTCTTTTTAAAAAAATTCAAATTTTAGGAGGGAAAAGTTATTTTTGAAAATTAATGCCATGTATGTCGCACGACATAAGTAATTTTTTTTTTTTAAGAAGAAACGGGAAAGAAAGTGAATAATGAGGGCAAAATGGTAACTTCCGCGAGTGGAACTGTTCATAGAACTGTTCACACCCCGGTTGCATTTATACTATAGATTTTGTTTTGGAAAAAATACAAGGGCTGTTTGGATTGGCCAAATGGGGTTTGGTTTATTGGTGAAAATAAAGTGAGAGAGACAGTGAGTCGAGCCAGGGTGGCAGATATATAGCGCAGGTAAGCATCAGAAAAAGCATCTACTGCAGTCGTACAGCTCATCTCAACCAAACCCACTCCTTTTTTTTTTTTTTTCCAATATTATTATTTTCATACTTTTCTTTTTCTCTTGTTTTTTTACATATTTAGTGAAAATCTCTTGTAAAACGTGTTCTATGCTCGTCTGAGCATAGAACGTGCTTTTAAATAGGCGCGGTGATATTTTTGTAAATAAATAAAATTTTTCAAAATGTGCGGTGGCATTTTTGTAAATAATTGAAATTTATAAGAACCAGTTTTCTACACAATAACATGCACATTTTAACACTACAACATGCGTACACTTTTGTAATAAATAATTGAAACTCACCTGACATTTTTTGATACTGCAGAAGGCACTTCTGAATATTACAAGAGGCATATTTTAACACTACAACAGACATGTATTTTTTAATTCACTTGACACTTTTCAATATTACAACAGATATTTTTCAATACTACAAGAGACACTTTTTAATACTATAACAGACACTTTTTAACACTACAACATGCACTATTTTTCAACAATATCACCGCATTATTTAACATTACAACCGATTTAAATGTGTTTATTAGTGTCATAATAGACCAGACACTTTGTTTATATTGCAACAGACACTTTATTGTACTAGAAAAGGCACTGTCACAAAACAAGTTTCAGGATAGCTTATCCTAGAACTAGTTTCACACAAGAACAACTCTATATATTAATATTTCCTCATTTTTTTATGATTTGTAAGGCATATCCTTCTTCTTCATTGGTGTAATAAATGAATACTTGTATTTGAAAATGAATAATGAATTAGGAGTATTTTGGTAAAATAACATGAAATGCAGTTGCACTTAATGAGTATTGCAGTGAAATTGATGATATTTAAGGCAAAAAAAATTATTTTTTTTTGCTTATAACAGTGGCCAGGAGTAATATTCTTTGTGTTTCATAATAAGCGTTGTAATTAATTTGTCAAGTTTATTAAATAATACTCTCTCCGTTCCACGTGAATGCAAATTTATATTTATTTTGGTCCATTTCACGTAAATGCAAACTGTCCAAAATAAAAACAAATTTATTATTTTATATTCACCCTACCCCACCCACTCATTCTCTTTCTTCATTTTCCACCATACAATTTATTCAACCAACCTACTATTAACTCCACTCATTCTCTCTCTTCATTTCCTACCACACATTTTCATTATCTTAATAATATTTCTTAATTATTGTACCCAAAAAAATGATTTACATTCACATGGGACGGAGGGAGTATATTTTATTTATTTGTATATTTCTTAATAATATCAATACTAAAATTGCACATATATTATACTTTTATCTGAGACACAGAGTATAGAGTATGCAAATTGTAACAATTTGCTACATACTCATTCCGTCTCATTCGACTTAGAATTTTCTATTTTGACATGGGAATTAAATAATATTTTTATAATAAGAGGAGAGAGAATGGTGGAGGAAGTATTGTGAGTATGAAAAGTAAAATAGGAGAGAAAATTAGTGGGAAAAATAGTAAGAAGATTATTGTTGTGTGCATGACAAGTGATTCCATTAAATATAATAATAATATATACTTGCCATTTTGGAATAACATAAGTTGAATAAGATACCTAAAATGACAAATTGTGTTAAGTCGAATGAGACGGAGTGAGTATATTTTAATCACTTGTTTTCATTTTTGTTATTAACTTTAATATGGTTTACTTATTACAAATTAAAAGATGTTTAATAATTTTAACCTAATGATTATAAAAATTGAGATAAATAAAAATGATAAATGAGAATATTTTTTATAGAATGGAAGGAGTAGATTATGATAAATCTTTAATAGAAGTAGGATATTCTAAATCATATTGCATTTATTACTAATTTTTAATGCAACTAACTACCCAATTATGTTGCTACTTAATAACATCTTTCAAAATCTCATATGCCCTTCAATTTTAGCTAACCATATTTAATTATGGTTGCAAGTTGTCACACTTAAAACTACATTTATTTAACTTGTTTAAAATTAGTATTATTACAACAATTGATAGTAATTTTAAATGACATGTACTTTTTTAAGGACATCTCCAAAGATAAGTATAAAATGCAAATTTTGATATCTATTTTAAAGTACTAGTATTTTTAATACGAAGACAAATACTCCCTCAGTTTCAGGATTTTCGTCACTTTTTATTTAAAATGGCGTCTCGTTTAAAGTGTCACATTTCCTAAAAAGAAAATGATTTATTAATATTTTATTATCCCACTAACTATTCCCTCCACTAATTCTCTCTCATCTTTTCAAATTACACTCACAACACTTTTTAAATTCACTATTTCCTTCACTAATTCTCTCTCCTATTTTCAAATTACACTCATAACATTTTTTCTTTCCATTTTTTTTCTTAATTTGCGTGTCACACCTAAAAGGGTGACACTTTTCCTGGGAAGGAGGGAGTATGTATCAAAATTTGGTGTGATACTAAGCAAAGCAAGGTAGCAAATTTGTTACACTGTACTTGTAGTTAGTACCAAACCAAATTTTGATGTCCATTGTTTAGAGCTTTAAAGAATTATTAAGTATAATGCAAAATTATTTATCATATCAAAATAATTATTTAATATATTATTTACAAAAATAAATAATTAAAATAATTATTTATAATTTATCTGGGTGTTTATATAATTATTTACAAAAATATTATTTTAATTTTAAAATAATTAATTAAAATAATGATCATGTTTTGAAATAGTTTATCATGTTAAAAATATTAATAAAATTAATTTTATACCAAAATTTTGATACCTATTTGTGATGTGCCCGATTTTTTTTTGTGAAAATCAAAACGGAGTCGCCACGCCATTTTAATTTTGAGGGCCAAAACTTTGAAAAATGCCCGGAATCAAGAGATTCGAGTTCGGAGGTCACGTTACGCGCCGGGAAGGACGTTAGTGTGCACCCGGAACGCCTCGTAAAAACGAGTCTTCCAAACATTCAAAATCCTTTGTTGTGTGTGTGTGTGTGTTTGTGTTTTGACCAAAATAATTTGAAACTGGGAAAAGTGAAAATTGGGATCTCTTTTTAAGACTTTAAACTGATCCCATGATTTTTTGGAGAATTTTTGGGTTGAGTCTTGGCACTCAAAAGATTTTTGGATTTGAAAAGCAATTCTGCCAGAATGAAAGAAAGCAGTTGACCCTTGACTTTGAAATGGACTTAAAGGCTTCAAAACCTCAGAATCTGGGGAAAGTCCGAGAATGAAAGTTGCTTAAAACACCCTAAATAGGGTTTCTGCGAAGAAACTTTCCATTTTGGAAGTAATTTGAGGGGTCAAAACCTTCTGGAAATCTCAGATGTGAAATCTGGATTTCCAGAAGCTGATGAACTGGCCTCTAAAAGAAAAATTGAAAAAAGGAGTTTTACTTACTCAAAAAATAAAATAAAAATATGTCTGGAAAGATCTGGATGTTGGCTACAAAAAGTGTTTTGTAGTCAACACCCAATTCCAAGTTTTACTGGGTCCAAAAAATAAGAAAATGGACTGAGGTCTCAGAACAATGCTACTGGACAGCAAGATGTTCTTGAGGGAAAATGTGATTTTTGGGGGATTTGCATCTATGTTCACCCCATTTTCATCCCTAGACTTGATACCACTACTTTTTATTGAGTGGTTATCATATTCAAGTCATCCTTGGGGAATTTATGGGGTTTAAACATGTCCTTTGCAAAGGGAAAGGGGATATTTTGTAGAAATGAAATTAAAGAGAAAAAATCAATTTAGAGATTTAAAATATAGACCATTTGAGATGGTCATTCATGAAGATGAACTTCAAGATGACCATCTTGGGTCAAAACTCAAGTTAAACTAAACATCAAGTAGATCCAAGTAAGAAGAACAAGATGAACAAGAAGTCAAAAGTGAATTTTAGGGTTTTGAGAAGGAGGGCTTTACCAATGGTGACACCCTATCTTCCTAGGCTTGGAATTTGACTTGAGGAGTATCAAGATTTGGTGTTTGGCTTGAGGAGTATCAAGGTTTGATGTTTGGATTTGTGTTTGGAGTGAGATTGGGAAAGATTCAAGAGAAAATGGTGGCAATCAAGGGATTCCCACTGTTTTCTCTCTATATTTCGCCAGAACTTCGTTACTATGATCAAATTGTGTTCTGTAAACTGAGAGAGGAGGGTTCAATTTATAACCCCCTGTGAGAGTCAAACATATCCGCGCGGACAAGGTTGGTCGCGTGCACTGTTCATTAATTACGTGCTTCGTGCTTTGGACAGGAAGAATAATCTTTTCAAAATTCAAATTAATCAGCCAGTTTTTGTTCCAGCCATTTCTATTTAGGGTTTTTCTTATTTCTTTTGCTTTTTTGATTCCTTTTCTTGGTTTATCTTTTTTTGGCAATCCCTAATCTACCCTTACTTGGTTAGAAATGTTAGGAATGTTAGGAATTGTTAGAAATGTTATAACTTTCGTTAATTTTCTAACGAAAATGCTAACAAGCTCAAATTGGAGCACTTACAGTAGCCCCTCGGCGGCGCTTCGAAGGAAGCGGGTCGTCGATAAGAGTAAGGCTCCATATTTGGCGGGATGATCAAGTGATCGAGTGGGCATTTGAACCTATTTAATAGGCTACCTACGTATCCTTAAAAGGAATCAAGCCAGTCGTAGTTCGGGTCTTTCGACTATCTTTAGTCGTCGACCCTACTGCTTTAGGAAGGTCGCCCTAAGATTTGACTATTTTTGGGAAGTCACTCTATGGTCTGACTATTTTGGGGAAGTCACCCTATGGTCTGACTGAAGTCACCCTAAGGTTTTGACTGTTTTCAGGAAGTCACCCTATGATCTGACTATTTTTGGGAAGTCTCCCTATGGTCTGACTGTTTTGGGGAAGTCGCCCTATGGTTTGACTATTTTTGGGAAGTCGCCCTGTAATCTGACTGTTTTTGGGAAGTCACCCTATGGTTTGACTATTTTGGGGAAGTCGCCCTATGGTTTGACTATTTTTGGGAAGTCGCCCTGTAATCTGACCGTTTTTTGGGAAGTCACCCTATGGTTAGACTATTTTGGGGAAGTCGCCCTATGGTTTGACTATTTTTGGGAAGTCGCCCTGTAATCTGACTGTTTTTGGGAAGTCACCCTAAGATTTGATGATAATGTTCTTTTAGAAAAGTAGTTGACTAAGATATGCTTTCATACCTGTCTTTGTGCTTACATGTATTAGGAAGGACTGAGGCTACGACTGATGTTGATGAAGAGTTGTTGGGTTGCCGTTCGTGGGACGGTTTCTGCTGACGATTTGCTGTCTTTGGAGGCATTTTGACCTGAAGGAGGAGTTTGGTTGAGTCTGCATCTTGTTGGTGATCGTCAACCTTGTAGAAGTTGTTGAGCTTGTCTTCACATTGGGACTTCTTGCTTTTGAGAACTTGGTGTCTCTGACCGCATTGTATTTGAGAACTTGGCGTCCCTGACCGATTTGTATTTGAGAACTTGGCGTCCCTGACCGATTTGCATTTGAGAGCTTGGCGTCTCTGACCGTATTGTATTTGAGAACTTGGCATCTCTGACTAATTTGCATTCTGAGAACTTGGCGTCCCTGACCGATTTGTATTGGAGAGCTTGGCATCCCTGACCGATTTGTATTGGAGAACTTGGCATCTCTGACCGATTTGTATTTGAGAACTTGGCGTCTCTGACCGGTTTGTATTGGAGAACTTGGCGTCCCTGACCGATTTGTATTGGAGAACTTGGCGTCTCTGACCGATTTGTATTGGAGAACTTGGCGTCTCTGACCGATTTGTAGACACTGGAGGCGGTCTTCATATGTTTGTGGATGTTGGGGGCTGTTTTCATCCATTTGTGGACATTGGAGGTCGTCTTTGGTGAAGATCATCCTTGCCGAAAAGGGGGATTACGTTTGAATTCCTGCATTCGTTAGTGAAGAGGAAGATGCATATATGGCATTCATGATGGCGGATGCATGCGTAGAACCAAAAATGATTATGAGATGATGCATTTACTTGCTTTCGAAAATGCACCTAGCCTAAGCTTTTGGCAGGAAATTACGATTTATGATTTTCAATCACCTAGGATTTTTCCTATTGATTCAAGTTTTGTACATGCTACATGAGCCCTTGGGAGATTTTTGTGGGGATGCATGGTGATGTATGTGTCTGGAGACTGTTTGGGACAGATTTTGAGCAAGTGGAGGATGAGAACCCTTGATCGCGATTTAAACAGCGGTTGTTGGTGAGGTTTTGTCAGCAATATCACATGGACCTCAATCTTGATGAGATTGGATTCGGATCCGGGTCTTGATTGAAATTTTCCCTCTCATTCTTGGTCAGTTGAAGCTGATGCTGACAGACTCTAGGGCACGTTGATACGAGTGAAGCTTCTTTCATTTGGGTGGTGTGACTTTGGCCGAAATCTTGTCCAGGAGGATGATTTGATGGAATTGCTAATGCGGGAGAAACCCCGATCTTGAATTCCGATGCTACTGCAAGGAAATTTGCCAGGTGTACCAAGTTCCGAAGCCGAAATTCTTTCTTGCGACTTGATAAAATTCGGGTCCAAAAGACCATCTTGACAAAGCCCCGGATCCTGAGTAGGCAAAGTCCAGATTTTGAAGAAGCGATTTGGCGAGTCTATCTCGTGGTGAAAGAACCCAATGTGGACCCAAAGATGACTATATAAGCCCCGGCTTGAAGAGGCACTACGGAGAACACAGGAGAACCGCTTAGCAAGCCCCAAACATGAAGAAATTCGAGTAGTCTTACGGAGGGGAACCCGTCTTTTCGGACCTTAGTCAACCGATTCTTGGACAAGACTCAGAAATGTTTACGTGCGAGGGCATATCTTTTGAAAGATGGGAATGTCTGCCGAATTCGTGTATGACACTCTCGCTTTTGGTTTGACTCTTTTGAGAGAGTATAAGCATCACAAGGTGTGGAAAAGTGTATGGAAGCCCCTGCAGACGAAAAGACAAGTGTTTGGCTCTATTTCCCTATGATGGAGAGAGAAGACTTGTCGAGACACTTGAAAACTTGTCTTATTCATGATGATCACAAGGCCGCTTAAAACCCTTTGTTAATGTTCGGGTTATTCAATCCCTAAATCTGATAGGAACAAATATTTTGATTAATCACAAGGAGAAAACCAGCTGATATCGAAAATCAAGCTTGGAAGGGCGGAAAGTGTATAGGGACGATCCTTGGTGAGACCGGATTTTTTTTTTTTGAGATTTGTTTGTGATTTCGTAGGACCATTTCGGTTGCCTACGTTCCCTCCATTATGAAGAGCTCGGGTCGCCGTAGTTCGGGCCTATCCCGAATGAAAAGAGAATGGATGTTGAAATTCGAGGGTATGAGGACCTTTGGGGATTTTGAGGATTTGGAGGATTGAATAACATATCCCCTTAGAGTGTCCATGAAAGACACGGATGCGAAGCCCCAGTGGGACATCCACGGCAAGTGTTTGTGAGGAGAAATGAAATATGCTCACATGAAGGGAAGGGTTGAATTTGCACAATCTTTGATTGGTAATTTTGAACCAAAATGGATTAGATTCCAATTTAAGCAAGCAATGAAGCATTAATTTGATCCCGACATCGAGGATATTAGAATGAAACTGCTATCCTAGGGGCTGTAGTTGGGTTTCCGGGCTTCGATCGGCTATCGGGTGATTTGGGAGATTATGACCTCTTGAGATGAGAGGTCGGCTAGGCCTTTTACTGACTGAACCTCTAAAGATGAGAGGTTGGCTCGCGGGGATGTGTTTGGGAAATCTATGGCGAGGAAGATTGATTGCCTCCAAGAATGAGAGGTCAGATTTTGACTTGGCCAAGGGCAAGGGTAATGGTGATGGGAGTATCCTCTAAAATTGAGAGGATGGCTTGGGATTGGTTTAAGGTAATGATAAGAGGAAGTCCGAGCGACTGACAACTTTTTGCGATCTTGCGAGAATTCAGGCTCCTTTTTGATCATTGGAGAGCTTCTTGAGATGTCGGGGACTTTTGAGTTCTTCTTCTTTTTTTTTTTTTGAAGGCTTCCTGAGGAGCTTGGAATTATATCCGAGATTGTGAGGATTTTAAAATCCTTCTTTTTTTTTGTTTCTTTTTTTGTTTTTTTTGTTTTTTGTTTTTTTTTGTTTTTTTTTTTTTTTTTTTTTTTGTTTTTTTTTTGACTTGGAAAGCTTCCTAAGGAGTTGAGGATTATCTTTGTCCTTCCTTCATGGCTTGAGATAATTTGCGCATCGCCGATTCTCGAAGCTAACTTCTCGGGCTCGCTTGGACTTTCTCTCAGTATGGAGCAAAAATGATGGCTAAACCGGGTTTCAAAACACGCCGATCTTGAAATGAGAGGGTAGTGTTTAGTAAGGGTGAGGTAATGGCTTTCCTATGGGTGAAAGGTTTCAACCGCAATCCCTACGAGATTAAGTCTTCATTGCTTGCTTAAGCTTTATATGAGAAAAGATCCATGCAAATTCATCGAGCAACGAGATGATGATGATGAAAGGGATGTGAGCATATGAGATGCAAGATGGGGAGTTGGTAAGCCCCAATTTGGGAAGGATATCAATTGATTTTCTCACTCCGATTAGTTTAAATATTAATCATTTTCGAAGAATTAGTGGTTGAGCAGCACAAGTGATCATTTTTGGATAAAACCATTTCAATTAAGTGTAACGTGGGTGCGCAAGTGATGTCTCGAGTCTAGCAAGAAGAGAAAAAAAAAGACTTATATTAAAAGTTAGGCATTTAACCACTATGTCCAAAATGGACTACAACGACAAATGTCCAGGAAGGACTTAGGTGAAAGAAAAGTACTAGACCCTACGAAGGTTGACTCAAAAGACTATTTTAAAGATAGGTAGCCCCGGTCTAGCCGCTCTTTGCTTTGTTGAACCATGCATCTATTCTTCGGCCGGAGACGGGAGCTATTGCGGACCATTCCATCGGGATTTCCTTGGCAACTTTTGCTCAATCCAACCATCTTCATTACTCGCGATGGTGGTTCATTGACCTTGCAAAGGGACGAGTCAAACTCCATTGTGCCCACAAGGCTTGAACCACCAAACTCAATCATGTTGACACTCATGTTGTTAGGGAGCGGGTTATTGATAGTGTTAGGCCCTTCAGGCATCTCTAACCTCCTTGCTTCAATCAAACCTTGGATGGCCTTTTTCGTGGGGACGCAATCATCCGTCAGTGCCCATGAGTGCGATGAAAGGCACAATGCTTGGAGGTATCCAAAGGAGCATTGGGGTTTCTAGGCGATAATTTTCCAAAGGCCGGAGCAAACCTTCTCTCACCAAACCTCTGAAGATATCACTCAAAGGCATCCCAAAGTTTCCCAAGTTTTGGAGCCGGGATGCAGATGGATCGGGTTTCTTGGGAACAAAGGAAGTGGCATTATTCTGATCTGTCCCGCATAGCTAATCACTTCTTTACCTTTTGCGGGAGAGGCGTGTTGGAGGTGGAAGAAACCCGGTATCAGCAAGCGGGTGCGGCGGTCGGGCTGTGATTGTAAGCCTTTTCGAACTTAGCCCCGGAATTAACCATTGCACGCAAGTCGGCGTAGGGAAGTGACCGAGGGAAGCTCTCAAATGCGGCTTCAAGCATGAGCGAAAGATGTCTAGCTTGCTCCTCGTCGGAGGAGGAATGGCCATTTCACCGAGCTTTAAGTTCCACCTCTTATAGAAATCCCCAATATTCTCATTAGGGCGTTGCATCGTTGTTTGCGGAGTCAACTCTGTTTGTCTCCCATTCCAAGTTGGCTTTATACTTATCCGTGAAAGTGCGGTGATCTGTTCCCAAGTATCCCTAGCTTCAGTGCAATCGGAAAAACCATTTCAAAGCCCACGACTTCAAAGAGAGACTAAAGTAATCGGCCAATAACTTGGTTTGTGCATCCACTTAGCCTTCATTGCCAAAGTATAGGTGTCCAAGTGAGTTTTAGGGCATGCACTCCCGTCAAACAATTCCAGAGTGGGCATCACAAACTTGTGAGGCGGGGGGACAATCGAGTCGGGATCGTAGGCCGAAGAGCGTGTTCTTTTGGCGGTCAATTCAGCAATCTGTGCTTTCATTTCCTTGTGTTGCTCCATAAACCAAGCCAATTGGGGATCCAAAGGTGGAGCGAGAATTCCTGAGCCGATATTTGAGCCAGGAAGAGGACTAGTTGTTGGTGGTGCATTGGTGGAAGGAATACCATACTCAGGGCATAGGTGAAAACGTCCTTGGCCCAAATTACCCCGGGAGTGTAGGTAGGAGCTTGGGCAAGGGATAGAACCCGGCCGACTTGCCGTTGGCTTCCAATCGGCAGGAGAAGATGGAGGCAGATCTGAGGTAGTCAGATGGCTTGGATTTCCGGAGTGAGGCCCATAAGTAGGCTTAAGTGCGAGCTGCCGTCCCTGGTTGTTGAATTGCATGGTGGTTGTGGCAAGGATGCATAGCCGAGAGGATCTTGTGTCCTGGTGATTACGATGAAACGGGGATGGGGGCTTGGTAACCCGTTGAACCCCGAGTGAGAAATGGGTTTTGCGGGAAGGCTGTATGAGGAGCAACCGAACTAGCATCATTCGAGGAGGGCTCCTAACCGTTGCCCGAACCAAAGCTGGTGGCATTCCAAAGCTGGCTGCGAAAGTCCGGATTGATTGGTCCCAAACTGAGGTGGGATCCCCATTTGCTGTGGCATTCCGGGGTAGCCCCAAACATGAGAAGATATTCCGTACTGATTTTGTCCCCACTTAGGCATTGCGAACTGGCTCGTCCGTCGAGCATGGATCCAGTGGTCTGCAAGTTGGGAGCCGGGCCGACCTGGGATCGAGGAGCATGGGCTCACGGTGGTAGTACCGTGGGAGGCCGGTGGTGGCATCCTGGAGTAGTCGGGTTGACCAAGAGTGGGATTGTGGTCTTCCTCTTCTTCCACAGTGAAGGTGCCATCCGGGTTGAGACTGGCGGCCAATCCATGGCTTTTGATAGCCTCCATAAGGTCTGTTCAACCGTGCTTCTGGCGCACTCTCATCTGTTCGGCTAGCTGATTCCACTTGTTGTTACGTCCGAGGAGTCCCGGGAGGCGGAGTGACGTTGTCCCCATCGTTACCGCTGATGCGTACATTCTAAAAATTCGGAGTCGGAACAGACGGTGAAGCGGATGATGCGCTTGACTCTTCCCAACTGATTAAACGGTGATCCGGTGCCCGAAACCAACCTTTGTGCGGAGCTGCGGGGGGAAAGACACGAGGGTTCAGATGTCTGGGAATGGAAGGAGGGTAGGTGTTTGGGCTCAAGGCTCGTGCAACATGCAATTATTTGTTCATGTTTACTTAAAACACGTTTTATTAACCTAATCGGTTGGAAAAGATTGCTCTTTTTTTTTTGCAAACTACTCTGATTCTGGATCGGTGGGCCCCGTCACTACGTCTATAAGCCCTCGTATTCCACCCGTATTTCGACCTCCCGGGGTGGACGGCCGGCGAGGGTCCTATAGGGCAAGCGGGTCCCACCGACCGAAAGAAAACGATCCTAGAAGTCTGGTGGTAATCGAGTCTTAACGAGCATTCGATGTAAATTACGGACAAAGGCGACGTCAAAGTCAAGATCGTGTCCGAGAGCTCGACAAAAAAGGTCGGCATGATTTGGACCGATAAATGTCCGCAATTGATCTTGACTTGTCGTCGCTAAGCCGTAATTAGGCATGGAATAACCGTTAATCCTTGATGACTCGGTGTCATGCTTTGGGAGTCGATGTATAATTTGTGCCGCCGAGCCGAAGTCAAGGCGCCGGTCAATATCTTGGTCAAAGTCCGCGGCGGAAAACCGGCAGAACTTCGACTGATTAGGGACCCGAAAGATATTGAGTCGGTATGCCGACAATGGCTTGAAAGGAAAGGTCTATACACGAGACGGGGCATGACACGGACACTGCACTAAAAACCAACCGGGTCTCGGACAAAGTGTGTCACGGACAAGTGCATGGTCGACACGAGGCTCCATAGGATGTTTGGGTAGTCTGTGCTCGTCAGAGGCGTAATAAGACCAAACGGACCGCGACAAGGATTTCCGGGTTAAGGGCGTAGTGTGCGTGTACGGTCAACGTGCGCGTAGTGTGCAAACCTATCTTCTATTTACGAGTAAAATAGAAATTTTTATGTGTCTTAAAAAGTATGATGCATGATTTTTTTGGAAATTTTTTTTTGAAAAATCTTTTTTTGAAATTTTTTTTTGAAAATTAATGAGCACATAAGCACATAATCACAAAAATTCCAACAGTTAGGGACATTATTCCGACAGTCAAAATTTTGACTTTTTCCGAGGCGGCCAAAACAAACACGAAAAATGTGCAAAAATCAACACACACAAAACAAAGGATTTTCAAATGTCGGGACGGAAGCTTGACCCTCGAAAGCTTTTTTTTTTTTTGAAAACGATGATACCGGTACGTGGGATTGTTAAACCACAATTTATCCCCGACTCGTGTTAGGAGGAGATAACGGGAAGTTTAATGGTTTCCACCAATATACCAAATATCATTTTTTTTTAGAAAAAGCTTAATCCCCAGCAGAGTCGCCACTGTGATGTGCCCAATTTTTTTTTGTGAAAATCAAAACGGAGTCGCCACGCCATTTTAATTTTGAGGGCCAAAACTTTGAAAAATGCCCGGAATCAAGAGATTCGAGTTCGGAGGTCACGTTACGCGCCGGGAAGGACGTTAGTGTGCACCCGGAACGCCTCGTAAAAACGAGTCTTCCAAACATTCAAAATCCTTTGTTGTGTGTGTGTGTGTGTTTGTGTTTTGACCAAAATAATTTGAAACTGGGAAAAGTGAAAATTGGGATCTCTTTTTAAGACTTTAAACTGATCCCATGATTTTTTGGAGAATTTTTGGGTTGAGTCTTGGCACTCAAAAGATTTTTGGATTTGAAAAGCAATTCTGCCAGAATGAAAGAAAGCAGTTGACCCTTGACTTTGAAATGGACTTAAAGGCTTCAAAACCTCAGAATCTGGGGAAAGTCCGAGAATGAAAGTTGCTTAAAACACCCTAAATAGGGTTTCTGCGAAGAAACTTTCCATTTTGGAAGTAATTTGAGGGGTCAAAACCTTCTGGAAATCTCAGATGTGAAATCTGGATTTCCAGAAGCTGATGAACTGGCCTCTAAAAGAAAAATTGAAAAAGGAGTTTTACTTACTCAAAAATAAAATAAAAATATGTCTGGAAAGATCTGGATGTTGGCTACAAAAAGTGTTTTGTAGTCAACACCCAATTCCAAGTTTTACTGGGTCCAAAAAATAAGAAAATGGACTGAGGTCTCAGAACAATGCTACTGGACAGCAAGATGTTCTTGAGGGAAAATGTGATTTTTGGGGGATTTGCATCTATGTTCACCCCATTTTCATCCCTAGACTTGATACCACTACTTTTTATTGAGTGGTTATCATATTCAAGTCATCCTTGGGGAATTTATGGGGTTTAAACATGTCCTTTGCAAAGGGAAAGGGGATATTTTGTAGAAATGAAATTAAAGAGAAAAATCAATTTAGAGATTTAAAATATAGACCATTTGAGATGGTCATTCATGAAGATGAACTTCAAGATGACCATCTTGGGTCAAAACTCAAGTTAAACTAAACATCAAGTAGATCCAAGTAAGAAGAACAAGATGAACAAGAAGTCAAAAGTGAATTTTAGGGTTTTGAGAAGGAGGGCTTTACCAATGGTGACACCCTATCTTCCTAGGCTTGGAATTTGACTTGAGGAGTATCAAGATTTGGTGTTTGGCTTGAGGAGTATCAAGGTTTGATGTTTGGATTTGTGTTTGGAGTGAGATTGGGAAAGATTCAAGAGAAAATGGTGGCAATCAAGGGATTCCCACTGTTTTCTCTCTATATTTCGCCAGAACTTCGTTGCTATGATCAAATTGTCTTGTTTAAACTGAGAGAGGAGGGTTCAATTTATAACCCCCTGTGAGAGTCAAACATATCCGCGCGGACAAGGTTGGTCGCGTGCACTGTTCATTAATTACAGCTTCAGGCTTTGGACAGGAAGAATAATCTTTTCAAAATTCAAATTAATCAGCCAGTTTTTGTTCCAGCCATTTCTATTTAGGGTTTTTCTTATTTCTTTTGCTTTTTTGATTCCTTTTCTTGGTTTATCTTTTTTTGGCAATCCCTAATCTACCCTTACTTGGTTAGAAATGTTAGGAATGTTAGGAATTGTTAGAAATGTTATAACTTTCGTTAATTTTCTAACGAAAATGCTAACAAGCTCAAATTGGAGCACTTACGGTAGCCCTCGGCGACGGCGCTTTCGAAGGAAGCGGGGTCGTCGATAAGAGTAAGGCTCCATATTTGGCGAGGATGATCAAGTGATCGAGTGGTGAACCTATTTAATAGGCTACCTACGTATCCTTAAAAGGAATCAAGCCGGTCGTAGTTCGGGTCTTTCGACTATCTTTAGTCGTCGACCCTCTTGCTTTAGGAAGGTCGCCACTAAGATTTGACTATTTTTGGGAAGTCACTCTATGGTCGACTATTTTGGGGAAGTCACCCTATGGTGCATTGAAGTCACTAAGGTTTTATTGTTTCAGAAGTCACCCTATGATCGACTATTTTTGGGAAGTCTCCCTATGGTCCGATCATTTGTTTTGGGGAAGTCGCCCACATGGTTTGACTATTTTGGGAAGTCGCCCGTAATCATTTTTGGGAAGTCACCCTATGGTTTGACTATTTTGGGGAAGTCGCCCTATGGTTTGACTATTTTTGGGAAGTCGCCCTGTAATCTGACCGTTTTTTGGGAAGTCACCCTATGGTTAGACTATTTTGGGGAAGTCGCCCTATGGTTTGACTATTTTTGGGAAGTCGCCCTGTAATCTGACTGTTTTTGGGAAGTCACCCTAAGATTTGATGATAATGTTCTTTTAGAAAAGTAGTTGACTAAGATATGCTTTCATACCTGTGCTGTGCTTACATGTAGCTGCTTAGGAAGGAGGCTACGGCGATGTTGATGAAGAGTTGTTGGGTTGCCGTTCGTGGGACGGTTTCTGGCCGACGATTTCTTTGTCTTTGGAGGCATTTTGACCTGAAGGAGGAGTTTGGTTGAGTCTGCATCTTGTTGGTGATCGTCAACCTTGTAGAAGTTGTTGAGCTTGTCTTCACATTGGGACTTCTTGCTTTTGAGAACTTGGTGTCTCTGACCGCATTGTATTTGAGAACTTGGCGTCCCTGACCGATTTGTATTTGAGAACTTGGCGTCCCTGACCGATTTGCATTTGAGAGCTTGGCGTCTCTGACCGTATTTAGGGTTTTTCTTATTTCTTTTGCTTTTTTGATTCCTTTTCTTGGTTTATCTTTTTTTGGCAATCCCTAATCTACCCTTACTTGGTTAGAAATGTTAGGAATGTTAGGAATTGTTAGAAATGTTATAACTTTCGTTAATTTTCTAACGAAAATGCTAACAAGCTCAAATTGGAGCACTTACACTATTATTATTGGAGATAATTTTATGACACCATGAGAATAGTGCCTCATAGGTACCAAAATATGATTTGATACCCCAGATAAAAAAATGGAGTAATTTTAACTAAATTTTCTAAATATTGAATATATGTGATTATAATTACTCCCTCATCCTGAAATGATGTATTCAATTTTTATATTTGTACGCAAAAACTTTGAGCAATAACTTTATTTTAATTTCATTATCCTAATATAACTATAAAAAAGTTATTGATGAAATTATAAATACTGTCAATAACAATTTTTAGACTTTTATAAGAATAATAAGATTAACCTAAAATTATTACTCAAATTTCCTTCATATTAACATTATGAAAAATGGGGAACATCATTTCGGTATTTAACTTGTCAATATATTTTAAAAAATGGTTAATAACAATTTAGGGCCTGAAATCATTGAGAGCTTTTTATACGGATCCATTTTTTTTTTGTCACATAAATGTTAGGGGGGTTAAGTAATTTTTTTTTTTTTTAAATAAGGGAATGGTTAAATAAAAATAAAGATTGCTCAAACACTATTCATACTTTTTCCATTGATAGAATAAAGCAAATTATAAATATTAAATTGAAACAAACAAAAAAGAAAGTAAGAAATTTAAATTATTTATCTGATAAGACAATGTCTATTCACTTAATTAAATAAAATAAAATAAAGCAATTAAACAACAATAATAATAAGTCATTAACAGTAATAAGCCAGGCAATTCCACCTGTGGACCCACTACACTCACTTTATTAGAATTATTGTACTCCCTCCGTCCCGGTCGAAGAGACACAAAATCAACCTCGCACGCAAATTAGGGAAAATGATGTAGGAAAGAGAAAAAGTTTAAATGTTGTTAGTGTAAAAGTAAAGTAGGAGAGAGAATGAGTGGGTGGAATAGTAATAAAAACTTTTCTTTTTGAAAAAGTGCCTTTTTAAATGAGACACCCAAAAACAAAATTTGTGTCTTTTCAAACAAGACGAAGGGAGTATTAAAATTGAGTAGAGATAATCATCATCATCATCATCATCCTCATCCTAAATCATATTATAATATTTTGATGATAAAATAATACTCACAAGGGGTATAAAAAATCTTCCCTTTTCCGGTGGCAATGATACTCCAAGAATAATAAAATGGGAAATTATGTCATATGCTATCATTTCTCTTTGGGGAAATCTTCCCTATTGATTCCCCCCTAATTTAAGTACTTTTTGGTTAAGGTAAATGCTACCCAGCTTTCATGGATTCCATGAAAATGAGATTTGTTACGTCCAATTGCAATTTTCGATGATAATACAACGTCAATCAATTGTCTCATCACAAAAATAAATTGGTGTTCTCTCCTCTCCTCTTTTCTTCTCTTCTCTCTATTAAAAATCAATTTGATTCTTTAAGACTTCAAGGCGCCCTGAGTTTGATGCATCAGTTCCACCACGACACCACCATCTATCTCTCATCGACGACGCATCTGCAACGAAAGATAATCTACGTCTCTCTCAATTTTTTAGTCCAAAATTGCAGAACATATAATCTCTATTTTTGATGTTCCTACATTAATTTTTATATACTTCCTCCGTCCCACATCAATTGATACTTATTTCCTTTTTGGTTCGTTCTACACCAATTGATACTTACCTAAAATGGAAAGAAATCTTCACTATTTACCCCACTCATTCTCTCTCCTATTTTACTTTTTCACTCACAACATTCTCTCTCCTAACTATTCCTCCCACTCATTCTCTCTCCTATTTTACTTTTACACTCACACCATTCCCTCTCCACTTTTTCTCTCTCTTACCTTTTCTTAATCCGCGTGCCCAAAATTTTGGTATTTATTGGTGTGGGACGGAGGGAGTATATTTTTTTGTTTGTAGCTTTTAGTTTTAATTTTTTTTCTATGTTATGGTTAAGTTTGAAGGTGAAAAATTAATGTTTAATGGTGTCTATTTTGTGGTTTGAATATTAAATATTTGTGACAATTTTTTTTTGACTAGTGATAATATTCAATTGAATATTTGTTATCATAAGAAATTATATTATATTGTAATTTATAAAATCGACGGAACCGAACCATTAGAACCGGACCATTAAAATCAGACCAATACCGGTCCTATAATGTAATGGTTTGGTCTCGACCCTAAATTTTTACAGAATCGAAGTATTGTTCCGGTTCTGATTTTCTAAAATTTTAACAAAAATCGGACAAATCCGGACAGTTAACACCCCTACTAAATAATACTCCCTCCGTACCAAAATGATTTTCCTATTTTTTTTGTTGTTATTGCGAAATAATTTGATCAATAATTTTAGTTTAATTTAATTATCCTAATAAATACAGTATCTAAAAATTGTTATCGATAATATTTGTAATGATATACACATTTGTCATTACACCTAAGATTTTGTGACTATTTTTTGCCCCTGGTATTACTCTATTATTATATTAACTATACCACATTTGTTATACTCACATTTAAATTGTGGATTTATTTGTAAATTGATAAATTATATCCGCTTATCCTTTCTTATTCACAATAGTTTTAGATCTATGTTCATACTCTCTTTAATTTCCATGCTAAAAAATACTCTTTCCGTCTCGAAATAATCCTTCTATTTTTTTCAGTTATTGCAAAAGTATTTTGAATAATAATTTCAGTTTGATTTAATCATCCTAATAAATATCTAAAAAATGTTATTGATAATATTTGTAATGGTTTATCAAAACAACTTTTAATTTTTTATTAGAATAATTATATAAATCTAATTTTATTGATCAAAATAACTTTATTATAACAACAATAAAAGTGAAAATATCATTTTAGGACGGAGGAATTAATTGTGAATATAGAGTTGGGACGGAGAACTATTGAATTTACCAAGTTGGAATATCTTTTCAAGGGTATATGTGTATGAAAAGAATTTGTCAGAAATATTAACAAAACTGGGGAAATGTTGAGCAACTGCGTGACAAGTCATTTGAAAATAATTACTGCAGATGAAATACATCTCTCATCTCCCGTCCGGCGTCCCACTTGAAAATGTATAAATTTTTATTTCGAATATCTCATTTGAAAAGTTATATTTTCAAAATAGAAATTTTTTTAATACTTATAAAAAACTTTATTCATGAGACCCATTTATTATACTAATAATAATTATCTATTTACTATTTATTACCTCACTTTCTTTTTTCTATCTCAGTTTTTTTTACTCACAACACTTATTTTATTATATACTCCCTTCGTTCCGGTCCAATGAAAATCAAATTTTTGGGCACACAGATTAAGAAAAAGTAAGAGAGATAAAAAGTGAAAGAAAATGTTGTGAGTATGAAAAATTAAATAGGAGAGAGAATAAGTGGGAGAAATAGTGATTTATTTGGTGTTGTGAGTGTAAAAGTAAAATGAAGAAAGAATGAGTGGAAAAAATAGTAAAGATTTTCTTCCATTTTGAACAGTCTACATTCGGCTGAGGCAGACTAAAAAGAAAATAAGTCTCCATTGAGCTTGAACGGAGGGAGTATATTTTTTTAATTTTTGTGCAAAGATCAATTTTGTATTTTTTTTAATGAGACGAAGAGAGTAATAAATAACTGCAGCTGGAAATTAGGGAGTAGGAAAGTACTGTACTCTTTATTTTACCAGATTCTGACTCCCGTGGCGGGAAAATGAATGGTGTACAGTGTACTATACAATAAATACCCGGGAAAGTTAAAATTGTATAATCTAGTAGTCATCAGTATACGTTTTTGACCTTGTCAAACACGAGGGTGTGATTCTCTGGAGTGCGTCTGCTGAGAAACGCGTTTTTAACCATGTATGAAGGCACTGCGTTTGATATGGAAAAAAAAAAAAAAACGGCAGACCAAAAGCTTACGGATATCCGAGGAAAACTTTGCATTGATAATAGGAAGCTTTGCGGTTGATATACGAAGCTTTGTATTTGATAGCCAGGAAAGGATGTGAAATGTATATCCAAAAGCTGTTAGGTGCATATCAGGAAAAGCTGTTAGGTGCATATCCGGAAATGTGTTAGGGCGTATCAAGAATTGCTTTATTGAAGGTTTTCGGATATCGAAACCTTCAAATTTATATCCGAAACATTTTGAAGGTTTACGGATATTCATTTGAAGGTTCTGGATATCACTTTCAGGTTTAAATTTATCTATTCGTGTCACGACGTGTGGGACCGTTTCTCCATAACTTATGGAGAAACGCGTTTCTCCCTAGATTTTGTGGATTCTCTGTGCCCGTGAGGAAAGAGCCATTGTGCATTCGACGGTGTGATTCGCTGTGCCCGTGAGGAAAGAGCCTTTGTGCCAGCGAGATTTTTGCTCATGCGTAAAAATGTTCTACTACTTGTACAAGTTAAATTATAAATTACTCTTTATTATTTGAAAAGATACAAATTTTTATTTTGGATTTTCCATTTAAAAAAACACACATCCAAAATGAAAATTTTTTAACATTTTTTATTCATTGGACCCACTTGTTATACTCACAATAAATATCCACTTAATATTCTATACTCCACTTTCTCTCTCTTACCTCATTTTTCATACTCACAAGTCACAACACTTATTACACTATACATTTTTCTTAATTTCTATGCAAGGAATACTTTGGCTTTTCGCATGAGACAGAGGGAGTATAAGAAATTTTGTAGTGTATATGATATAAAATATTAATGTTTACGATATTAAATTTGTTCGAATATGTGGAAATGTTTACTATATTTTACATGTATACGACAAATGTTTTTATTTTATGGAGAAAATTTTATAAGTAATAGTAAAAATTTGTGTAGGAGCGTTGTATGAATCATTTTGCCGAAGCAGTTCCAGGTACACCCGCAATGGGCATATCGTGAAAATTCAAATTTGGAAATTTTAAAAATAGTCATTAAAAATATTTGTATGATTAATTAATTACAAATTTTATATTTTATAAAAATATTTAAAATTTTCATGAATTAGGTCTCAATTACATCGAGTTGGCTACAAAAATCAAACTAGGAATACTAACTTAGAACAAAAGGAATAAACGTTAAATTTATTTCCGACGCTAAGATTTATATGTACTCATCATAATTACAAATGGATACTCAATACTTTTTCGTTCCACAATGAATATCGCATTTTCCACTTTAATTCATCTCAAAATAATTAAGATAAATATTACAATTTTAAATAAATAAGAAAACAATCTTAGTGCATTTTTTTCATCTTACAATCACTATACAAACAAGTAGATCACATTTAAAAAAAAATGTTACGTTGATATTAAGTCAAATGAGAAGTTTATTTTGAGAAGTAAGGAAGGAGTAAGTAATAGTGATAATAATGATAAATGAGTTTGTATAAAGGATTTTTATAGGCACCTTTTGTTAAATACTCTCTCCGCCCCGGTTGAAATGTCTCAAAATGGGTTCGGCTCGGGAATTAAGGAAAGTGATGTAGGAAAGAGAAAAAAGTTTAAATGTTGTGAGTATGAAAAATTAAATAGGAGAGAGAATAAGTGGGAGTAATAGTTAGGAGAGAAAATGTTGTGAGTGTAAAAGTAAAGTAGGAGAGAGAATGAGTGAGTGGAATAGTAATAAAAACTTTTCTTTTTTGAATTGAGACATTTTAAATGGGACGCCCAAAATGGAAAGTTGAGACAATTGGAGCGAGGCGGAGGGAGTACATTTTTTTGCAGCTTTTTAATTCTGCTGACAAAATAATAATTGGCCCAACATGGAAAATTGACCCATTCCATGGCCCATCTCAATCATCATCTCTACAAATTTAAGGCCTTTATCAACATATAAGGATCCTGGGCTACTCCCTTTAATACCAATTGGTTTTAAGGTGGAACCTCAGACTTTATCATGATATCAGAGCTGGTCCATTACACGTGCAGGCCCAACGGCCCACGATGAACCCTCCGCGCCACCCACCATCCAGTCCACGTTGTAAACCTTTGGCAATGCCTGGCTACACGTGAGGGGGCGTGTAAGAGAACATTATCCCACATCGAGAATACACAAGACTTGTCTCTAACATATAAGGATCCTGAGCTACTCCCCTTAATACCAATTGATTTTATGGTGAAACTTCTGACTTTAACATTAGTAATGCTTCTTGTTGCAACGTTTTTGCAACGATTGAGATGTTGATTGAACATATGTTGTCGACCCAAATATTTTAATTTTTCGTATTCTCAAAGTTAAATTTTTTATGTGTGGTGATTATTTAAATGCCCATATTGGGTTGTATCCAAGTCATACTTGAAAAAACATTTGCACGTCTCAAATTATAGTTTGTCAAAATATTGAATGGAGATTTAGTTTCAGACAAATATGAGTACAAAACGTGAAACATTGAGGTTATTTGAAGATACGTAAGAGTACAAAAAGGTCAAACATTGAGACTATTTGAAGATATGTTATAGGGCATCAACAAATTTTCTTTATTGTATATGCTTGTTATAAGTTTTGCAAATTATGTCACCTACCCTATTATTTGGAACGAGTTTTCAAGTGTGTGAAGAGTTGTCTTTGTTAGAACATGGATTAAATAATATGTGTTATTGAATTTCATATGTTATAATCATTTAATAATGTTAAAGTATAGACAAAATATGTAGAATTCCATTAGGTGTAAGTACCATTAAATGATGGGCATAATGGTAACTTCTCACCGCCTTCTTTATGAAAGGGTGTAGTCCCTAAATGAAGTGCCCCTTGGATTCCTATATAAAGGCCTATCCATCAAGCCTATGAATCCACAAGTTAGATTATTCTCATTCAAATTCAAACTCTTCCTAAGTAATTGAAGATTAAAGAGATTAAGGGCACTCATCATTTAGAAGATCTACTATATCCCTACTCTCTTCTTTCATTCAAGAACAAGATCAAGAACACAATCATGGATTATTCAGGTACACGCTTCCGTCTTCATCTTCTTCTCATTCTTAATCTAGTTGTGAGTTGGTTTATGGTTAATGGATCGTTTATGTTCCAACAATTGGTATCAGAGCCTGCTCATATACTAGATTGAGTTTGAAATTATTATAGAGCCTTGTGCTTTAATTTATTTCATATTTGTAATCCTTGTGTGATTTCATTTGGTTTTGTTCTTGTACATAATACTCATTTGTCTAAGAGTATTATGTTCATAACTTCATTCTATTTCTGAATTTTGGTTTTACTCAAAAGGCTTTCAATCCTTAATGTAAGATTATCCCATTTTTGAACATAGCCACCATCCTTGGATGCGTTGTGAGTTTGTTCATATGCATAGCCACGCATTTTTAATGTGTTGTGAGTATGCGAATCTACTTACTTTGGTTGAAAATTGAGTCACCATTAAATTAAGAACTTCATTCAATTTCTCGGCAATAATGGTAAGATCAAGTTGGAAGAGACACAATGGTTCATACAAGATTACCCCATTTACATAGCCAACATCATGTGTTTGGAGTGTGTAAATCTAGGTTTACTTGTTTGAATCATGTTAATTAAAGTGCAAACTTGTCCCATTTTCATAGCCAATAATTATAATGCATTAAAAGGGAAATTTGGTTGGAAAACCTGCTCATAAAAGGGTTTAAAATTAGTATGACTCCGTAATTTCTGGGCATTGGGGACGAGTCGTCCCGTGGGGGGCGAGTCGTGCCCATCAATTTTCCCTGGAATGGGACCTTTCTCGATTCGGGCGTCCCCCTTATAGGGGACGAGTCGTCCCCACAGGGGACGAGTCGTGCCACAAGGACGTCGTCCCCTTTGAAATTCCAGATCGTCCGTAAAGACTTGAGTCTCAAATATTTTCGAATTTTGATAATTTATTGATAAAATATGATATCTGGACACCAGTCACGCTGATTGGCGGTTCTTAGAGTTGTTAAACTTTAAGAATGGACGGGTAGAACATAAGGATATTGTCTTTTATTAATAAATTTTCGTTGTTTTCTTACCCTTTAAAGTTTCAAATTTACCTTAAGGCCTTAATTTTTTGATTAATTATATCCTTAACATTTTGAATATAATTGACACGATTGTTTCCCAAAGGAGACCTTGTTGATTAAATTCAACCTTGTTAAAAGATGAATGTAAATATTGATATGTGATAACATGCTTGTTTCCCAAAGGAGACCTTGTTGTTGACTAAGTATTTACATTCATGGGGTAATAATTGAACTAAACTTTTGGTCATTTTAAATGCTGTGAACCATCCCAAAGGAAGGCGGGTGTTTAAAGTGAATTGTTTATATTCTTTATTGCCGGAACAAGTACCTTAAACTTTAGGACACTTTTGTACTTGATCCGGCCCAAAGGAAGGCAAGTATTTAAAGTGTATTGTTTAAGCTATTTGTTTACCTTAAGATAAATCAAATTATGAGTCAATTCGCAATCCAAAGATTAGTCTTGATGTCATGTTGATTATCTTTTATTTTGATGGAATTCATTTGATATAATTAATCGTTATGTAGTTTCTTATATATGTTTTGTTTCATACTTGTTCTTCTCCTTCGTATTTGATTAATGCTTCATCCGTAACTACGCTATAAATGATGCACCTTTGCTTAGGGACTAAACTTAAAACTTGGAAAAATAATATAACGATGATCTTAGGCAATATGGACATCGATCACGCATTTGGGGAATCAAGTCCCGCCGCTCTCTAAAGGAAATACCGTTATAGAACGGAAAAATGTTGAGCAATGGGAACGGTCCAACCGCGTGAGTCTAATGATCATGGAAAATGCGGTTTCGAGACATTTTTGGACAATGTCTCTGAGATCGAAAATGCTGAGATTTTTCTTGAATTCTTGTGGAAACTTGTTTCCATTCGATACAAGGGTGAAGAAAATCTTAGGGAGTATATTATTGAATTATTTCATCTTTCGATCAAACTAAAGGCACTTAAGTTAGAGATTTCGGAAAGATTTGCTCGTGCACTGAGTTTTGATCTATGTTCCTCCTCGAATTTGGTCATTTTGAAGTGACCTATAAATGTCAAAAGAAAAGTGGAATATTAATGGATTACTTTCACATATGACATTAGAGGAAGATAGGATGAAATATCTTAAATTAGAAAGTACTCACTCAAAGATTTACTTCTTCTCGTGGGATTAAGAGAAGAGGGAAGGAAATTACGGATTTGCAAGTAAGAAGCATAAGGGATCATTTAAGGATCATAAAGTCAAGAAATGCTTCTTTTGCAAGGACCTTACTCGCATGAAGAACGACTACCATAAATATCGCGAATGGCGAATTCAGGATGGTATGTCATTTGGTCTTGTTTGTACTAAGGCAAATTTGGTTTCAATTCCTTAAATATACATAGTGGTTATATTTGGTGCAACAACTCACATTAGTTCATGTATGCGGGGTTGCACTGAATTACCGAATCCCCAATGAAGATGAGAAATACATCTATATGAAAGCGAAAATTCGGTTGAAGTTATAGGCATAGGGACTTTTAGATTATTGATAAGTACGCTATTATTTTGTATTAAATAATACATTTATTGTACCGTCATTTAGGCGGAATTTGATATCGAGTCACAGTATTAGATCGGAAGGTTATTCCTTGTTCATTTGGTAATAATAAATGTGATCTTATTTTTAATTCGAAGATGTCGGTATTAGTACTTTATCTTAACAATGACAATTTTATTTACTTCAAACGGTAGAATAATATTAATGAGTCCCATAATAATGAAACCAAAACTAAAGACACTAAGCAAAAGTTATCAAGTGAAAATTCTTGTATTCTATGACATAGGCGTTTGGGTCATATCTCCAAAGGGAGAATTGATAAAGCTTATGTCGGAGAAAATCCTAAAAACAACTTGATACTCCAGATAAAACTTTTGCATTAAGTGTTTTAAAGAATAAATTTACAAACATTAAAGGAAATAGAATTTTGAGAGTATCAAACGTCTTGGAACTAATTCATATGGACATTTGTGGACCATTCATTAACCCTTCATGGAATGGTCAACAATATTTCATTACGTTCATGGATGATTACTCTCGTTATGGATACATTATTTTCTTCATGTAAAGTTTCAATCATTGGTCGTTTTCAAGTCTTTTAAGGCATAAGAAAGACTATTAAGAACGTTAAATCCGATCATGGTAGTGAAAACTACGGACGGTATAACGTATTGGGTGAATAACGTCCGGGTCCTTTATATTCGCTATTTTGAAGAGTGTAGGATTGTCCCTCACTACACCATGCCGGGTAAACCTAGCATAGTATATTGGAGAGACATAAATCCTTAAGGATATGGTAAGAAGTATGTTTTCTTGTACTTCTTTACCTCACTCATTATGGGCGAAGCATTAAAAACCGCAGCTTATATTCTCAATAGAGCACCTTCAAAAGCTACCGACAAAACCCCTTATGAGTTATGGACGAATAAGAAACCGTCCTTAAATCATCTTCATGTATGGGGTGTCCAGCAGAAGCTAGACCTTATAGGCCTAATGAGGGCAAACTGGACCTTAATACTGTAAGTAGCTATTTTGTAGGGTATGCCGAGAGATCTAGGGGATATAAATTTTATGACCCGAAAACTAGAACATTTTTTTCGAGACTGGCAATGTTAGGTTCCTTGAGGATGTTGAATTTAGTGGGAGAAATAGTAATGTTTTTGAATTTGAAGAGTTAGAGGAACCACTCTATGTTCCTCAAACTTTAGTTCCTGTTGGAAATCAAGTAATTGTACCTGAAATTCAACAAAGAACATACAATTCAAATTAATATAGAGACTCCAGTCAATAACGGACAACATGGAAATGTTGGACATGAGGAAATTCAACAACCTCAAAATGAGGATGAACCAGTGCTCTTGAGGAGATCTACTAGAGAAAGAAGAAGTTATATTTCGGATATTTATGATATGTATCTTGCGGAGAATTAGGACACCTTAGGTTTAGTGGGAGATGATCTAATCACCTTCCATGAAGCCATTAATAGTCCTAATTCTCATAAGTGGATCAATGCCATCAATGAGGAGTTAAAATCAATGAAAGACAATGACATTTGGGATCTTGTCCCATTACCTGAAGGTGTAAAACCTATTGGTTATAAATTGATATTTAAAACCAAAAGGGATTAGCAAGGTAATATGGAAAGATATAAGGCATGTCTTGTTACTAAATGATTTACTCAAAAGGAAGGCATTGATTATAAAGAAACATTTTTTTCTGATATCTTCTAAAACCTCTCTTATGATCATTATGGCATTAGTGGCACATTATGATCTTAAGCTTCATCAAATGGATGTTAAGACAGCTTTTCTCAATGGTAACATTGAGGAAACTATCTATATGAAGAAACCAGAAATGGTGACTAATTCGGATCAAACTAGTCAACTGGTTTGTAAACTTAAGAAATCCATTTATGGGCTTAAGCCAGCATCTCGTCAATGGTACTTAAAATTTAACCAAGTTATTCTTTCATTTGGCTTTGAAATGAATCTTGGTGAAGATTGTGTGTACCATAAGTTCAGTGGGAGTAGATTTATAATTCTGGTCTTTATGTGGATGATATTTGGATAATATTTTTCATGCTAGTAATGATAAGGACCTTCTAAAAGAAACTAAGAAATTTCTCAAACAAATTTGAGATGAAAGATCTTGGTAAGGCATCTTTTGTATTGGGAATCCAAATTCATCGTGATCATTCACGAGGTATTTTGGGATTATCACAAAAGAGCTATATAGAGAAGGTATTACAAAGGTTTAGCATGGAAAATTGTAAACCACATGACACCCCTGTCTCTAAGGGAGATAAATTCAGTTTAAAGTAATGTCCTAAAATTAATTTTTAATCCAAGTATATGGAAAATATCCCTTATGCACCGGCAGTAGGAAGCTTAATGTATGCGCAAGTCTGTACTCGTACAGATCTTGTATTTATTATTGGGATGCTTGGTCAATACCAAAGCAATTCGGAAAGAAGAACATTAAGTCGCATCCAAAAGAATGATGAAGTACCTATAAAACATTAAACTACATGCTTATGTGTATAAAATCGGATCATTTTGAGATCATTAAGTATTCCGATTATGTTTTAGTGGATGCAAAGATGTCGAAAAACATCATATGGTTATGTCTCTTGTTGAAGAGAAATAAGTATAAAATGAACAAATAGATATACAACTTATAGGATCAAACTCCATGTTATTGGATCCATTTTGTAAAGTGTAATCTCTTTTGATGTTTCACGAGCATACTGCTCATATGGGTGAAACAACTTTTGATAATGCTTAAATCAGTGGAAGTTTGTGTTGTTATCTATTTCTTTGTGTTGTTATTATTTATATTGATCTCATTTGGTTAAGTAGGACTAGTTGGAGAATATATATATGCGTTCTTCATATATATTCATTAATATTCCATGCTACATATCTATACTTAATCTATGTCATTTAGTTGGATATATATATGTGATTAATGTGGGTTTAGTTGCGAATCAATTACAACGACTGCCCCTTTAGTCCCTATACTTATAAGACTAATGGACGGGATTGTGTTGGATGACAATAAACGTGCACATAAGGGTTGTCATTCATGTTATAAATGATTGAGGAATTTATTTAGTAAAAGATACATATTAATATTAATCCAAGTGGGAGATTGTTAGAACATGGATTAAATAATATGTGTTATTGAATTCCATATGTTATAATCATTTAATAATGTTAAAGTATAGACAAAATATGTAGAATTCCATTAGGTGTAAGTACCATTAAATGATGGGCATAATGGTAACTTCTCACCGCCTTCTTTATGAAAGGGTGTAGTCCCTAAATGAAGTGCCCCTTGGATTCCTATATAAAGGCCTATCCATCAAGCCTATGAATCCACAAGTTACATTATTCTCATTCAGTCCAAACTCTTCCTAAGTAATTGAAGATTAAAGAGATTAAGGGCACTCATCATTTAGAAGATCTACTATATCTCACTCTCTTCTTTCATTCAAGAACAAGATCAAGAACACAATCATGGATTATTCAGGTACACGCTTCCGTCTTCATCTTCTTCTCATTCTTAATCTAGTTGTGAGTTGGTTTATGGTTAATGGATCGTTTATGTTCCAACAGTCTTAATTTTCAGTATGTTTTATTCGCTTAAAAAAAATATTTCCATCTATTAAACAAGTTGTACCAACATAGTTTATGGAAAATGACAAGCAGGGTGGTCGATGTCTAACAAAGCAGCGATTTTTGATGAGCCCAGACCTTTCAGAACGGGCCCAAGATCGATCTGGTACAAAGGTCAAGTATAACGTGACACCTCAGGGAACGCGATCACCAAGATTGCGATCATGAAGACCGCTCTAGCTATGACCGCGTTCAACCAATACCACATTGACCATGTTGACCTCGATCTCATATCAGACTTTCGGTTAACTACTAGACCCCCGGTTAAAATCAATACCAATAAGAAAAGGGTCCGTACCAGCTCCAACACCAAGGACAGACCTGTCACTATCACATTAAATGGTGGCTCAGGCGCCTATCATGCGATTAAGGCGCAGCACCAACTGTCGCCTGCTTCCCACATCCTTGTCCAATCAGAGACATCACTCCACAGTAATCTTCACTTTATTATACGAGCCAACCAGGCGCGGACACGTGTCCTAGGTCAAAGACAAATACCTCTAACAGGGATGACGTCATCCAACGGCTCCCTCACGCTATATACTCTCATTTGTCCTCTTGGGCAAGGTATGTCACATTGTCTAAACCCTAGCACACAAACACACTAGCATATTCTAAGTCTAATACTCTCAGTTATCAAACCCTCAAAGTCTTACTCTTACACCCGAGGGCCTGAGCCGGAATCAACCCCGGCTTGGTATCTAATGGTGCTTCTTGTATTTGTTGTGTTATAGATACAAACATCATTATAAGACAGATATCCCTATTAAGTGAGACCCCAAAAGCTGTGGCGTTATCAGTGGTTTCTGTGATGTACCCGATTTTTTTTTGTGAAAATCAAAACGGAGTCGCCACGCCATTTTTATTTTAAGGGCCAAAACTTTGAAAAACGCCCAAGATCAGAGATTTAGGTTCGGAGGTCACGTTACGCGCCGGGAAGAACGTTAGTGTTCACCCGGAACGCCTCGTAAAACGAGTCTTCCAAACATTTGAAATCCTTTGTTGTGTGTGTGTGTGTGTGTGTGTGTATGTTTTGGCCAAAATAATTTGAAACTGAGGGAAGTAAAAATTGGGAATTCTTTTTAAGACTTTAAACTGATCCCACGATTTTTTGGATGATTTTTGGGTTGAGATTTGGGGCTCAAAAGATTTTTGGAAGTTGGGAACCAATTCTGCCAGAATGAAAAAGGCAGTTGACCCTTGACTTTGAAATGAGTTTTAGGGCTTGAAAAATCCAGAATCAGGGAAAAGTCCGAGAATGAAAAATGCTTAGAACACCTTAAATAAGGTTTCTGTAAAAGAAATTTCCATTTTGAAGATGATTTGGTGGACCAAAACCTTCTGGAAATCTCAGATATGAAATCTGGATTTCCAGAAACTGATGAACTGACCTTTAAAAGATAATTTAGAAAAGGAATTTAGACTCACCCAAAAAATAAAGTAAAAATATTTCTGGAAAGCTCTGGATGTTGACTACAAAAAGTATTTTGTAGTCAACACCAAATTCCAAGTTTATCTGTGTCCAAAAAATTAGACCATGGACTGAGGTCTGAGAAAATTACTACTGGACAGCAACTTCTCAAGAAAGAAAATATGATTTTAAAGGGGGTTTTGCATCCATGCTTGTCCCCATTTCCCTAGGTTTTGATTAGTGATCACTTGACATTTTAGTGGTGAATCAACTATATCAAACCATCCTTGGGGTACATTAGGACTTAAGCATTTCATTTGCTTGGGGAGGGGGATTTTACCCTTTGAAATCAAGATTTCATGCTTGAAAATGGTTTTTAGGGTTTTGAAAATGTGTTTTCCTTGCAAGTAAGTAAGAACACTTTGAAAAACAATGTTGGTCCTTGTAGAAAATCATCCATGGAGATGAACTTCCATGGTGATCTTCTTGGATCTAAGACAAGAAGATGAACAACTACATTTTGTGATTTGAAAATGCATGCATGGATGAATTTTAGGGTAAGGAGAGGGAGGTTATACCTATCTTCCTTGTGTTTTGTGTTAGAAAGGCTTGAGTGTGTTTAGGGCTTGAAAGTGTTTAAGGCTTGAAAGTGTTTAGGGTTGATGATTTGAGTTGGTTAAAGAGAAAACAAGTAGATAACAATGAAGTCCTCTATGTTTTCTCTCTAATCCTCCTCTCAAGGGGTGATTTGAGCTTGGATTGGTGTATGTATGAGAGTATGTATGAGAGTGATTTGAAGTGTTTGTGAGTGAGTGAGGTTTGGGAAAGATTGGAGAGAAAATGGTGGCAATTCAAGTGAATTCCCACTGTTTTCTCCCTATATTTCGCCAGAGTTTCGTTGCTGTGATCAAATTGTGTTGAGTAAACTGAGAGAGGAGGGTTCAATTTATAGCCCACTGTGAGGAGCAATCCCATCCGCGCGGAGGGTTCTCGTAGACGTGCCCGGTGCATTAAATGCCGCTCCGTGCTTTGAACAGAAGAATATTATTCAAAAATTTCCAAATAGCTTGTTTTTCAACTTGCCCAATGCGGATTTTTCCAATTTCTTTTGCTTTTTGAGATTCTTTTCTTGGTTTAACTTTAAATGGCAATGCCCACTTTACCCTTGCTTTGTTAAAGAGGTTAGGGTTTGTTAGAAATGTTAGAAATGTTAACACTTTCGTTAACTTTCTAACGAAAAAGCTACCAACTCAAATTGGAGCACTTACAGAGCCCCCTGCGACGGTGCTTTCAAGGAAGCGGGGTCGTCGATAAGAGTAAGGCTCCATATTTGATAGGATGATCAAGTGATCGAGTGGCTGAACCTATTCAATAGGCTACCTACGTATCCCGAATGGGAATCAAGCCGGTCGTAGTTCGGGTCTTTCAGCTATCTTTAGTCGTCGACCCTGGAGTGACTGTTTTAGGATGTCAACCTGGCGAGCGAGTTCTACAGTCGATTGCTGAAAGAAACTCTGCTGGGATAAGAAATGACCCTCTTTGGTCCGATGGCTAGGGTTGTATATCCACTGGGGGGATAGGAATGACCATTTTGGTCCGATGGCTAGGGTTGTATATCCGCTCTGCTGGGGATAGGAATGACCATTTTGGTCTGATGGCTAGGGTTGTATATCCGCTCTGCTGGGGATAGGAATGACCACTTTGGTCTGGTGGCTGAGGTTGTATATCCGCTCTGCTGGGGATAGGAATGACCACTTTGGTCTGGTGGCTGAACCTAATGATAGGCTACCTACGTATCCTTAAGAGGAATCAAGCCAGTCGTAGTTCGGGTCCTTTGACTATCTTTAGTCGTCGACCCTACTGTTTTAGGAAAGTCATCCTAAGGTTTTGACTGTTTTGGGGAAGTCGCCCTATTGACTATTTTTGGGAAGTCGCCCTACGGTTTTGACTATTTTTGGGAAGTCGCCCTATGGTTTGACTATTTTTGGAAAGTCGCCCTATGACTTGACTATTTTGGGGAAGTCACCCTATGGTCTGACTATTTTTGGGAAGTCACCCTATGATCTGACTATTTTGGGGAAGTCACCCTATGGTCTGACTGTTTTGGGGAAGTCGCCCTAGGGGATGATTGCGATTTATCGCTTTCCTCGTGTTGTGGGTGATAGCGTTTCAGGTGCCTCAAATCTTAATGATGGCGTCTTAGGTGTCTTGAACTTTGATGATGGCGTCTTAGGTGCCTTGAACCTTGATGATGGCGTCTTAGGTGCCTCGAACCTTGATGATGGCATCTTAGGTGCCTCAAACCTTGATGATGGCGTCTTAGGTGCCTCGAACCTTGATGATGGGGTCTTAGGTGCCTCGAACCTCGATGATGGCGTCTTAGGTGCCTCGAACCTCGATGATGGCGTCTTAGGTGCCTCGACCCTCGATGATGGCGTCTTAGGTGCCTCGACCCTCGATGATGGAGTCTTAGGTGCCTTGAACCTCGATGATGGCGTCTTAGGTGCCTCGAACCTCGATGATGGCGTCTTAGGTGCCTCGAACCTCGATGATGGCGTCTTCGGTGCCTCGAACCTCGATGATGGCGTCTTAGGTGCCTCGAACCTTGATAATGGCGTCTTAGGTGCCTCGAACCTCGATGATGGCGTCTTAGGTGCCTCGAACCTTGATGATGGCGTCTTAGGTGCCTCGAACCTTGATTTGAAATGATTTCCTTTGATGGTTCAGGATAGATGGTTCTCTAGTGGACTTCATTTGAAGGGATCGGTTTTACGTCCGCCGAAGGAAAGGATGACCGTGCCGGTCGAGTGGTCTGTACCTAATGATAGGCTACCTACGTATCCTTAAGAGGGAATCAAGCCGGTCGTAGTTCGAAATCCACCGGACGCTTAGGAACAGTCTAGGATCCTGGGCCTTTTGATAATTCGGAGGCTGTCACCTTAAGGAACTAAAGCCTACGTCGCTATTTGCAGAGATAGGGATAGCTAAAGCTACGGGTAATCATGCAACAGTTGAGATATGTTGAAGAACTAGCGTACCTTTGCTGTGCTTACCTGCAGGAGAGCAAGTCGCGGGGGCTGTGTGGTAGTTGACAGTGTTGAGAGTCTCGATGTATCTGATCGAGATGTTGAAACATTTAGGGGCGTGAGGTACCTCTGACCGATTGGCATTTGAACTTGACGTCCCTGACCGATTTGCATTTGAGGACTTGGCGTCTCTGACCGATTTGCATTTTGAGAGCTTGGCATCCCCGACCGACTAGCATTTGATTTGTATTTGAGAACTTGGCGTCCCTGACCGATTTGCATTTGAGAACTTGGCGTCCCTGACCGACTTGTATTCGAGAACTTGGCGTCTCTAACCGACTAGCATTTTGAGAACTTGGCGTCCCTGACCGACTTGTATTCGAGAACTTGGCGTCTCTGACCTTCTTGTCTTGGAGAACTTGGCGTCTCTGACCGATTTGCATTCGAGGACTTGGCGTCCCTGACCAATTTGTAGACACTGGAGGCGGTCTTCATATGTTTGTGGATGTTGGGGGCTGTTTTCATCCATTTGTGGACATTGGAGGTCGACTTTGGTGAAGATCATCCTTGCCGAAAAAAGGGGGATTTGATTTTACGTTGTAATTCCTGCATTCGTTAGTGAAGAGGAAGATGCATATATGGCATTCATGATGACAGATGCATGCATAAAGCCAAAAATGATTGTGAGAGTATCACTGCATATGTTTTCGAGACGATGCATTTACCTGCTTTCGAAGATGCACTTAGCCTTAGCTTTTGGCAGGGAAATTATGATTTATGATCTTCAATCACTTAGGATTTTTCCTATTGATTCAAATTTTGTGCATGCTACATGAGCCCTGGGGAGATTTTTGTGGGGATGCATGGTAATGAGAGGGGATGTATGTGTTGTTGACTGTTTGGGATAAGCTTTGAGTGGTGGGGTGATATCCTTTGGTCGCGGATCGAATTACATGTTATTGATGAGGTCAATTTTGATCTTGGGATGAAGTTGGATTTGAACCCGGGTCTCGATTGAAATTTCTTTTCGCCTTCGGACATTTGAAGCCGACGCCGATAGGCTCTAGAATCAAAGCATGTTGAATGAACCCTCTTTTGCTTGGGTTAGTTGTGATTTGGCGAAATGCCGATATGAGGAGATTCCCAATTCTCAACTTTTGATGATGCAGGAGTTGCCATATGCCAAGTTCTAAAGCCGAAACTCCAAGATAGTTGTTGAGGTGACTAGGCCTTTCTTCGAAGATAGGTGTGACTTGATAAAGCCCCATTCCATGGAAAAGACATGTCGAAAACCACGGGATCTTTCTCTCGAATGATTTGATGAAGCCCTGTGTTCGACAAAGCGTCACTACAGAGGTCCAAGCTAAAGGTTTGACCGACATACCGATGAAGTACCGAGCCAATCGATCAACGTGAGAGCCTTCAAGGTGAAGTTGTCATGAAGGAGAAACCCATCTTTGATACCGACTATGAAACTAGAATCCTCTCTTCGAAGAGTGTCTTCCATATGGGAACCGTTAGCCATAGTGGCACTTGGCTTGTTCGTGGCTTCAATCATATTCACCCTACTTTTTTTTTTTTAGGGAATGGATTGTTGATCGTATTGGGTCCTTGGGGTCCCCTTTTCGATCGCTCTCACACCTTGCCCTTTTCAGGAGTCGTGTTGGAGGTGGAAGAAACCCGGTATCCGTAGCAGTGCGACAACTCACTGCTGATTGTAAGCCCTCTCAAATTTAGCCCCGGAATTGATCATTGCCCGTAGATCCGGATTGCTAAGTGAGGCCCTCGTATGTGGTTTCGTGCGTGATCGAAAGGTGTCTAGTTGTTCCTCTTCGAAGGAGGAGTTGCCATCTTGCTTGTAAAAGTCCCCGATGTTCTCGTCTGACGCCGCATTGTTGTCTCGTAGGTCAAATCTATTTGCTTCCCACTCCAAGTTAGCTAGTAATCTGGTCCCATGTAGCCCTGGGCTCGGATTTTAAGCGGAAGAGCCATTTTAGAGCACTGGACTTCAAAGAGAGACTGAAATAGTCAGCCAACTGCTGATTGGCGCCCCTTTTGACCTTCATTGCCAAGGTATATGTGTCCAAATGGGTTTTCGGGCATAGCTGAAGGTGCATGACCAGGGGGTACTGCGGTCCTGGTGATTCTGATGAAACCGGGATGGAGGCTTGGTTTGAAGAGGTGTATTTGCGAAGTCTTGATTTTGAAGAAGTGACTTGGCGAAGCCTCGGTCTCATGACTGTGAATCTGACACAATTCGAGAGGCTTCAACCTGGTAGGCATTGCAGACTGATACTGAACAGAGACCTAACCCATCTTGTAGCAATTTGAAGAACCAACGTGGACCCGACGTGACCAGAGAAGCCTCACTCTAAAGAAATGGCTTGACGAAAGTCCTCCCTTATAGAGTACAGTGCAGCTCTAACGCAAATTGAATTGTCACGTAGCAAAAGAGGTAACCCATCCTTCTATATTTACTTTATTATTTTCTTTAGTCAATTAGTCAACCGGAAGAAAATGTAAAAGAAAGACAATTTAGGAATGTATACCTGCAGGGGCATTTTTTTTTTCGAAAAGTGGGGATGAATCCCCGATTTGTATTATTTGATGGCCTCATTTGATGGAGGCACAAAAGAACTCGCTTTGGGTTTGACTCTTTTGAGAGAGTATAAGCATCACATGGTGTGGAAAAGTGTATGGAAGCCCCTGCTGACAGAAAATTAGTGTTTAGCTCTATTTTTCCTATAATGTAGAAAAAGAAGACTTGTCGAGACATCTGAAAACATGTTTTATTCAAAATGATCACAAGATTGCTTAAAACCCTTTATTAATGTTCGGGTTATTCAACCCCTAATCTCGATATGAACAAACATTTTGATTAATCATGAGGAGAAAGTCAAATGATACCAAGAGTCGAAGTTGGCGAATGGTGAAGAGGGATCGTGTATAGGAGAGGCTATTGGTGAGGCCGGATTTTCTCGGGATTTGAATGTGTTTATGACCGGACCATTTCTGGTTGCCTACGTTCCCCTCATTGTGAGGAGCTCAGGTTGCCGTAGTTCGGGCTTGAACTGTGTTTGGCTTTAGAAAAGGGGTATGAACATTTGTGGTACTTTTGGTGGAAAGGCTCGGATAGGAAGTTTGGATGATAAGGTGCGGGCCTTGAGGTGATTCCTTGACAAGTCATTTTGAGCGATTCCGTTGCTTCTTGATCGTCGTCCTTTATCGGGGGAGAAAGATTTTGAATGCAGCTTAAGGGCTTATGATATGTTTTTGCCGTTGCTTTAACTGCTCCTTTGTTGTCGACAACTTCCGTTCTTCGGGCTTTAATTTTGCCCATATGTCAAACCTTCTGATCGGCGGTGCTAGGTCCTTGGCCTCATTTTTTTTTTTTGAAGCTTTTGTTTTTTTTTTGAAGCTTTTGTTTTTTTTTTTGAAGCTTTTGTTTTTTTTTTTTTGAAGCTTTTGTTTTTTTTTTTTGAAGCTTTTGTTTTTTTTTTGAAGCTTTTGTTTTTTTTTTTTGAAGCTTTCGTTTTTTTTTTGAAGCTTTTGTTTTGTTTTTTTTTTGAAGCTTTTGTTTTTTTTTTGAGCACTTGAGGACGAAGGCAAGCTTCTACTTGAACTTTCTTGATGCATGGGGGGCGAAGGCAAGCCCCTGTTTTTTTTCGATATGGGGTCGATCTCCCGATGCTGAGTGATCTTTTGTTGTTCTTCGATGCTGCCGCCGTTGTCGACTTGGTCAAGGTGATGATGGGGACATGTTTTGGAAAATGTATGGCTTGATGGAGGCCTTTGTGAGGTGAGGAAAGTGTATGGGGAGGGCATTAGTTGACTTTCTCGCACCAATTAATTAAAATCTTAATCATTTCTAGAGATTATTTGTTGAGCAATGCGAGTGATCATTTAAAATAAAACCATTTCATTAAATGTAATGTAGGTGTGCAAATAATGTCTCAAGTCTAGCGAGAAAAGAAAAAGACTCTTTTATAGAAAATTTAAGATTAACTACAATGTCCAAGGAGGACTTGATTGAACGAAGAAAGTACTAGAACCTTCGAAGGTTGACTAAAAGACTGTTTTAATATTAAAGGATGGGTAGCCCCTAGTCTAGCTACTCTTTGTTGTTGGGTGCCAAGGACGCTTGAGCTTTCCATCTTTCTCGTTAACTTCTGATTCCATTCACTGCAGGCCGAGGCGGTGATCGATTACGTGCCCATGATGCGGGTGGGAGTGGAGGAATTTGAGGCCATGGAGCGGTGGGGCAAGCACAAGTTGTCCAAAGAAACGGGTCGGAAAAGTCACGGGGACGAACTTTGTCGGCCCGAGCATATTGATGGAAGGAAGTGAACCTGAGAGGACCTTGAGGGGTATTGGGCTTTGTTTGGGAGGACTCGGCGATGTCTGGTTATTTTGAGTGAAAGGGGTGATACTAGGCGGTGTGTCTTCGGGCCTTTCTCAAGCTTGGAACGGCATTAGACAAGTGTGCTCTGGGCGAGGTTGTCCTATCGGATTCTCTCACTTCGGGCACTTGAATTTTGCGCGGCAGAATCATTTCTTTGCCTGGTTCGACATCTTGGGCCAAAGGAGTCTTGGTACTTATCATGAGATCAAGCCTCTCCCGCATTTGTTTCATTTGCTCTATCAATACCGCCACGTGGGGTCAACGGGAACATTCGAGTTACTTGGAACTTGCAACAAGACTCTTATCAATAGAGGAAACACGGCCATGAGGCGGTGAAGTTGACGGTGAATTCACTAAGTCCGGTAGATGGCAACGGAAAACTTGAAGCATCCGGATTTTCTTTTGGCAACTCATGATTGCATTCAGGTGGGTGTAGAGGCTTCAGAACATAGCCACATAGCTCAAAGCGATTATGTGAAGGCTGGAGCATAAGCTGGCGGTATTCTTGAACCGAGAACAGGTGTGATGGAACCCAATTCGTTCTGAGGAGCCGAGGGCGATGGAGCCCTAATGGCCTGAGGTGCTGGAGAGGGCTGAAGAGGAATAGTATTTGGCAAGGGATCATATGTGGATGGAGGGAGGTATTGGCTATGGGATGGAGAGTATTGGTTATAGGATGAAGGGACTGAAATCACTGTTTCTGAAGTCTCATCTTCGACCATGACCAGGGAACCATTCGCCCCAACTGTTACCTGAACTCCATGACGGCGGAGAGCACCGATGAGCAGGTTCAGCTGTTCTTCATGAATCTTATGGGCATTTTCCAAAGCCAGGACTAACTCTTCCTTACTAATCATCGGATTTCTTGTACCCTTGCTGTTTTCTGCCAAATCTGCCATCAGATCATTATCATCCCATTTAACCTTGGCGTCGTCGTGAACTTATCGGAGGGCGAGAGTTCAAAGCATTTCACCAAGTCCAGCTTTGCCATGGCCGCATGCTTGTTGCAGTCAAACCATCCATTCTCAACATTTGTTGCGACTAAATCATCGGCTTGTCGAGTACATTGAATTCACAGAGTTTGAATCATAAAACTCAATCATGTTTACATTCGCGTTGTTTGGGAAATGATCATTGGCGGGGTTGAGATCACTGAGGCGCTCAAGTTTGCCCTTCTTAATTAATCCCTGAACCGCCTTTCTCAAAGCTGTACAGTTGTCGGTCATATGACCGTGATACTGGTGGAAAGCACAATGCTTAGTAAGTGTCAAAAGGGATTTTGGGATCTTTGGGCTGATAGTTTCTCATGGGTTCGAGGAGACCCTGCTTTAGCAAGCTATTCAAAACTTTGCTTAAGGGAACACCCAAATCCTCGGGATGTGGTTTCTTCTTTGGGGGAGGACGAACTCTTAATGCTCTTTGATTAGAGATTTGGTCGTTGACTTGGTCACCATCCTGAACAGGGTTTGCCAGTTTTGGTCCATTGGGGCGCTCAAGCTTGCCCGTTTCGATTAACCTTTGAACCGCTCTCTTCAAGACTATGCAGTTGTCGGTCGTGTGGCCATACTGATCATGGAAGGCGCAGTGCTTACTCATGTCGAGAGGTGCATTTGAGCTCCTTGGATGGTAGTCCTTGAGAGGCTCCAAAAGGCCTATCCTTACTAAACCCTTGAAAATTAAGCCCACGGGCATCCCAAAATCATCAAAAAAACGTTCTCGTTGCTTTAAAGGACCACCATTTCTTGGTTGCTTTTGGGTGCCATCAATTGTACACAATGCCTTCTTTCCTTTACCGGATGTCGGAGCCGTGTTGGAAGGGTAAGGTTTATAGCGGCGAGACATGTTCAGACTCGTAGTCTTTTCCCGTGCACGAACCCTTTTGATGTAATCATCAATGTAATCGTCGAGATTCGACCTTTGTAAACCTCATTCGTGTCGATACACAAGATTGATACGGCGAGATGGCCCGAGTCGAACGATCGTCGATACCCTCGTTGCTAGGCTTTCCTTGTACCTTCTTAATTGGTTCTACCAATAATCCCTTGGATGAGTCAATAGGAACATTAGGGTGCATGACCCCGCCACAAGATTGGCATCGGCAAATGGAACCATAGTAGGAAGTATTTTGGTGGGAGGTATGACAATCTGAGCATTAAAATCGTGGCCAGTAACCCTCCTCATAAGGCCTGCGGTTGCCGAAGATGAGGATATATGGCTCGTAATGGGTGGATACCAGGGAGCGGTGAGGGCGGATCCGAAGGCTGCTGAAAACATGAGGTTTGAGGCATTGTAAGAGTAGGATTGAACGTGTCTTGACCACACCGAGGAACGTGACTACAAGGGTAATGTGCATCTTGTACTTGGTGAGTAGGAGCGGCTTGCGTAACAGTAGGGTGGAGAATTTGATGAGGAACATTTGACCTTGTCGGACTTCTCAACCGAAGGGGCGGGGTAGAGCCCGATGAAGTGGTGATAAAAGCACAGTGACCGTGTGATCTTGCAGTATCAAGATCATAGAGGGCAAGTGTGCTTCGAGAATTGGAGGAAGCAAGGCGGCCCCCTCGAACCATGGAGCCTGAGAAGTGAACTGTCCCATTCGGGATGATGATCCGAACGGTGATGTTGTGAAGTAGTGAAACTGACCCTTCCAAGCTGTGGGGCGAAAGCCAACTGATTCAATCCTGGTGGTGAGGCCTGAGAGGCACCAGGGGCAGGTTGACCTAAATCGGACTGTTGAGGAGTATCGAGCTGCAGTAGGGGCCTGAGATGTACTGAACTGACCAATTCCCGATGGCCCGGGCCGCACCGAGGTTTTGGAGTAGCAAACTGACCCATTCCAAGGCGTAGGCGAAACAGACGATTGAAACCCAAAGGTGAAAACCGAGAGGCGCCGGGGAAGTTGACCAAGATCGATACGATGCGGCGAGAGGCGAGGTGAGTGATAGGGTGGGGATGTTTGGCCCATTAGTAGTTCCACACGAAAGGAACGGGGCATTTGATGGTAGTTGGCATGTCCGGGGAGGGTAATTAGCTCCAATCTCCGCATCAATCGTAAAGGTTCCATTAGGGTGGCGAACAATTGTTAGCCCCTGGGTTCTGACACTTTCCAATAACGGCGATCGAAACCATCGATCCCAACTCGTCATTTTGCGGATTTTCGGGGTGCGGAGTTGTACGTCCCCACCGTTCTCCTCCGAGTTGGCCATTCTCAAACTTTGAGCCAAGCGAGGAGGAAACCGATGACGTATCTCGACTCCGGAATGACTGAGCCGAACAAACGATGACCCGGGGCTTGATCCAAACTTTGCTTACTGTGGAAGGCACAAAAGGGTGTGGTTCAAACTCGGAAAAGCGAAACAGGTTGGTGTTTGGGCTCTGGGCTCATGCAACATGCGATTATTTGTTCTTGTTTACTTAAAACGTATTTTATTAACCTAATCGGTTGGAAAAGATTGCTCTTCTTTTTCGCAAACTACTCTGGATCCTGGATCAGTGGGCCCCATCACTACGTCTATAAGCCCCTCGTATTCCACCTGTATTTCGACTTCCCAGGGTGGACATCCTGCGAGGGTCCCATAGGGCAAGCGGGTCCCACCGACCGAAAAAACGATCCTAAAGTCTGGCGGGTTATCGAGTCTTAACGAGCATTCGATGTAAATTATGGACAAAGCTGACGTCAAAGTCAAGATCGTGTCCGAAGGCTCGACAAAAAGTCGGCATGATTTTGGACCGATGAGCGTCCATAATTGATCTTGACTTGTCGTCAGTTAAGTCATAATTAGGCATGGAATAATCGTTAATCCTTGATGACTCAGTGTCATGCCGGGAGCTCGGGGTATAATTTGTGCCGCCGTAGCCGAAGTCAAGGCGCCGGTCAATATCTTGGTCAAAGTCTGCGGCGAGAAACCGGCAGAGCTTCGGCGATTAGGGCCCCGAAATATATTGAGTCGGTATGCCGACAAAGGCTTGAAAGGAAAGGTCTATACACCGACAGGGCATGACACATACCAGACTAAAAACCAACCGGGTCTCGGACGAAGTGTGTCACGGACAAGTGCATGGTCGACACGAGGCTCCATGGGATGTTTGGGTAGTCCTGTGCTCATCCGAGAGGCGTAATAAGACCAAACGGACCGCGACAAGGATTTCCCGGGTTAAGGACGTAGTGTGCAGGTGTACGGTCAACGTGCGCGTAGTGTGCAAGCGCCTATCTTCTTTTTCCGAGTAAAATAGAGATTTTCGCATGTGTCTTAAGAGACATGATGCATGATTTTTTTTTTAAAAATTTTTTTTGAAAATTTTATGAACACATGAGCACATAAACACAAAAATTCCGACGATTAGGGACTTTATTTCCGACAGTCAATATTTTGACTCTTTCCCGAGGCGGCCCAAAAACAAACACGAAAACGTGCAAAAATCAACACACACAAGCAAAGGATTTTCAAAAGTTGAGACGGAAGTTTGACCCTCAAAAGTTTTCTTTTTTTTTGAAAAGATAAAACTTGTTATTCCCCAGCGGAGTCGCCACTGTGATGTACCCGATTTTTTTTGTGAAAATCAAAACGGAGTCGCCACGCCATTTTTATTTTAAGGGCCAAAACTTTGAAAAACGCCCGAGATCAGAGATTTAGGTTCGGAGGTCACGTTACGCGCCGGGAAGAACGTTAGTGTTCACCCGGAACGCCTCGTAAAACGAGTCTTCCAAACATTTGAAATCCTTTGTTGTGTGTGTGTGTGTGTGTGTGTGTATGTTTTGGCCAAAATAATTTGAAACTGAGGGAAGTAAAAATTGGGAATTCTTTTTAAGACTTTAAACTGATCCCACGATTTTTTGGATGATTTTTGGGTTGAGATTTGGGGCTCAAAAGATTTTTGGAAGTTGGGAACCAATTCTGCCAGAATGAAAAAGGCAGTTGACCCTTGACTTTGAAATGAGTTTTAGGGCTTGAAAAATCCAGAATCAGGGAAAAGTCCGAGAATGAAAAATGCTTAGAACACCTTAAATAAGGTTTCTGTAAAAGAAATTTCCATTTTGAAGATGATTTGGTGGACCAAAACCTTCTGGAAATCTCAGATATGAAATCTGGATTTCCAGAAACTGATGAACTGACCTTTAAAAGATAATTTGGAAAAGGAATTTAGACTCACCCAAAAAATAAAGTAAAAATATTTCTGGAAAGCTCTGGATGTTGACTACAAAAAGTATTTTGTAGTCAACACCAAATTCCAAGTTTATCTGTGTCCAAAAAATTAGACCATGGACTGAGGTCTGAGAAAATTACTACTGGACAGCAACTTCTCAAGAAAGAAAATATGATTTTAAAGGGGGTTTTGCATCCATGCTTGTCCCCATTTCCCTAGGTTTTGATTAGTGATCACTTGACATTTTAGTGGTGAATCAACTATATCAAACCATCCTTGGGGTACATTAGGACTTAAGCATTTCATTTGCTTGGGGAGGGGGATTTTACCCTTTGAAATCAAGATTTCATGCTTGAAAATGGTTTTTAGGGTTTTGAAAATGTGTTTTCCTTGCAAGTAAGTAAGAACACTTTGAAAAACAATGTTGGTCCTTGTAGAAGATCATCCATGGAGATGAACTTCCATGGTGATCTTCTTGGATCTAAGACAAGAAGATGAACAACTACATTTTGTGATTTGAAAATGCATGCATGGATGAATTTTAGGGTAAGGAGAGGGAGGTTATACCTATCTTCCTTGTGTTTTGTGTTAGAAAGGCTTGAGTGTGTTTAGGGCTTGAAAGTGTTTAAGGCTTGAAAGTGTTTAGGGTTGATGATTTGAGTTGGTTAAAGAGAAAACAAGTAGATAACAATGAAGTCCTCTATGTTTTCTCTCTAATCCTCCTCTCAAGGGGTGATTTGAGCTTGGATTGGTGTATGTATGAGAGTATGTATGAGAGTGATTTGAAGTGTTTGTGAGTGAGTGAGGTTTGGGAAAAATTGGAGAGAAAATGGTGGCAATTCAAGTGAATTCCCACTGTTTTCTCCCTATATTTCGCCAGAGTTTCGTTGCTGTGATCAAATTGTGTTGTGTAAACTGAGAGAGGAGGGTTCAATTTATAGCCCACTGTGAGGAGCAATCCCATCCGCGCGGAGGGTTCCGTAGACGTGCCTGGTGCATTAAATGCTGCTCCAGGCTTTGAACAGGAAGAATATTATTCAAAAATTTCCAGCAGTTTGTTTTTCAACTTGCCCAATTCGGATTTTTCCAATTTCTTTTGCTTTTTGAGATTCTTTTCTTGGTTTAACTTTAAATGGCAATGCCCACTTTACCCTTGCTTTGTTAAAGAGGTTAGGGTTTGTTAGAAATGTTAGAAATGTTAAAACTTTCGTTAACTTTCTAACGAAAAAGCTACCAACTCAAATTGGAGCACTTACAGTTTCATCGCTGGGAAACGCTTTAGATTTTCTCGTGTAATCTTGTGTATTGTTCAAAACAAACACCTTCTTAAATACTCATTCACAATTGACAACTGTTAACTTTTCTCTTTTACACTGACTGTAACCCTTTGCAAAATGCTGGTTACCTTACTCCTCCGGGAAACTGTTAGTGTTATGCCTTAGGCCTATGGTTGATAGACTTATGTGTTGACATTATATATTATTATATGAAAAATTTATTATTTGATTATTATATGTTTTGCATATTTATTTGTAAATCTCCGTCCCTAATTATTAAGTGAATAATTAGTATAAATGTTAATGGATAATCATATGATGATTATATGCATAGAGATGCACATTAAATTTATGGGTACTTGTTAGAGAACAAGTGACTGGACTTGACCCGTTTGAGATTTATGTCATGGTCAAATGTTATAATTAAATCTCATATGGTCACTTCATTTAGTCCCTACACCTGAGATTATCATGACCTTACATATGATGAAAGTCATGTTTGATTTTAGTCAAACGATATCTTAACAAGATATCTATAAAGGCTATCTTTGGCATGATCAGATTCATGATGGGAAGGATGATAAGTCAAGATGGAATTTGTCCCTTGAAATGCGACAGGCTGCTGGCAGAATTCAGAATAACCCGTCACAAGTCATCTCCTTATAGGCCCCAAACCAACGGAGCCGTTGAAGCAGCAAACAAGACCTTGGAAAACATCATTCGGAAAATGGCTATCTGGGGCAGAGATTGGCCTGACAAGCTTCACCTTGCTCTCTGGGGCTACAGAACATCCGTCAGAACAGCGACCGGGGAAACACCGTTTGCTCTCACCTACGGAATGGAAGCCGTACTCCCAATCGAGTTAGAAATCCCCTCACTCCGTGTGCTGTTGGAAAGTCAAATCAACGAGGTCGAATGGCTTCAGAGTCGCCATGATGAACTGGCCCTGCTAGATGAACGCCGATTGAAAGCCATGGAACATATCCGAGCCTACCAAGGGAGAATGGTCAGGGCTTTCAACAAGAAAGTGAAACATCGGGAGATTAGGGAAGGTGATCTCGTTTGAAAGAGAAGCCCCCAGTCCGTATCAACCCGCTTGGCAAATGGGAGCCTGTCTGGGTCGGGCCATACGTCGTCCAGAAGATCTTCTCCGGAGGAGCCATGCAACTTGCAGACCTCGACGGAAATCCTTTTGTACACCCAGTGAATGGTGACAAGCTGCGCAGATACTACGCGTAAAAACACTGAGTCAAAAAAAAAAGAGAAACAAAAAAAAAGAAGAAAAAGAGTGCTAAAAGAGTAATACCCAACTAGGTTGAAAACCCGAAAAGGGCGGCCTAGGTAAAAAACGGGGTTGCACCAAAAAAAAACAAAAGAAAAACAAAAGAAAAACAAAAAAAAACAAAACAAAAAACAACCGAGTCGAACTACGGAGACCTGAGCCCTTTTGTCCGAAGGGAACGTAGGCAGCCGGAAACGGTTCGGTCTAAAACATAAATAAAAGTCATACTTTAACATCAATACACTGATCAGACCATGAAAGCGTCTCGAAAAACTCTAAAGCAATTCACATATTCATAACAGTTAAAAGCTTTTTGATGAGTCTAAGCTCGGTTCATTCCTACAACTGGCAACCTGCTAAAAGAAACTAAAATACATAATCAAAATAATGTGTCTGCTACGGCAAGAAAGGGATACTCAGAAAACTCGAGATCACTCTAAGACGCTCGTACTGGCATCTCCCCTCTTCTTCCCCCTTCGGGTCTTCTTCCTCTGAACAGGAAAAATGTCGGTCTTCCTCCTACCAAGCTCTAGTGTAGGAACAGGATCTATCAAATCAGCCTCTGTCAGGGCCTTAGTAGCCCTAGCGTCGTCTCTCATCTTCTGTAGCCGAGCTGGTAGCATAGGAGTCCTCCTCTCCTGCCTCTTGACATAAGCCTCATAGTCGGTCACAGTATCTCCGCTCCGATCGTGAGGGTTGGCCCTCGCCTCGGCCCTCCTCCTCTCCGAAACTGTCAGGTCCTCCGCACCCACAATGGCCTCACGCCGTCTCAAAATAGCCATCTGAGTCTCCCCCAAATGCCTCTCGTACCAATCCAGGTACCAAGTGGTCAGGAACACAGGTCTCGGACGCCTGAGGATAACCCGAGGAGGAAAGACGTCATACCTCCATACTCGGGAAAGAAATGGAAACACCGAAGGATCATCCATAGAAGCAGAAGCCACCACCCTGGTGGCCAATCATCAAAGTCCTCCAAAGGAACCTGCTCCAAACTGTTGGTGTTATGCCCTAGGCCTATGATTGATAGACTTATGTGTTGACATTATTTATTATTATATGAGATGTTTATTATTTGATTATTATATGTTTTGTATATTTGTTTATAATAATCACTGTCCCTAATTATTAAGAGAATAGATTAGTATAATTGTCAATGGATAATCATGTGATGATTATATGCATAAGAGATGCACATTGAAATTATGGGTACTTGTTAGAGAACAAGTGACTGGACATGACCCGCATGAGATTTATGTAATGGTCAAATGTCATACTTAAATCTCATACGTTACTTCATTTATTTCCTAGACTTCGAGACTATCATAACCTTACATATGATGAAAGCCATGTTTGATTTTAGTCAAACGATATCTTAACACGATATCTATAAAGGCTATCATTGGCATGATCGGATTCAGGATGAGAAGGATGATAAGTCAAGAAGGAGTTTGTCCCTCGGAAGAGAGATGTTATGCTTGGGCCCCTCGATGAGTGATAATGATGAAAGTGTATGGCCGTACCCCAATATGATTGGAATTATCATTATACTCAAGAATCGAGAAAGCATTGAACAATAACAAGTCGACAAGGACCATGACTTGTGTTCAATATAACATCGTGAGACAAAAAGGGATAAATGGAAGTACACCGTTGGAAACGTGAACTCTTACGTTGCATCATTTGGGTAGACATAATGGCTTGCTAGAGTCCGCTTATGTCTTATAAGGTTCGATATGATCGATCTCATTGCCAACATGATGTAATTCTATTGGGTCACACACAACTAGAATGAATTGGTTAAACCGGAGGAAGAATGATTGAGAGACACAGAAACTGGCTACTTATGTCACGCGACATATCAAGCCAATGGCTTGATATACCGCGCGACATAATAGGCCAATACGCGGTATTGACAGCCTGTCTCTCCTAATACGATTAGAAGAGGTATTTACACTATTTTTACAAGGGCTCTGTCAGACCTAATAGCCTAGCCGAAATTTTAAAGCAAAATTCACAATCAAATTCTCTCAATATTCTTCAAGGTTTAGATCTAGCAATCGACAAGAAATTGTTCTTGGATTCATTCGAAGGTGTGGATACCAAAAGAGGGTCTTCGCTCGTTCATCGATCAAGACCTAGAGTTCAAGCAAGTTGAAGAACGAAGTTTGTGATTCAATATCACATAATCAAATCGTTCGATAGCTCAAGACCGGAAAGCGTTTCAAGGTTGGTTTAATTCTATTTCATTGATATTCAAATTAATTGTATAGAACGGATCCTAGGGCTTCTTGGGTTTTATGTTTTAATGCTTAATTCCGCTGCGCATGGACCTGTAAAAACCAACAGTGGTATCAGAGCCCCGTTCGTATGATTAAGTTTGAATTAACATGCTAGGTTTAAGATATAAATTGTTTATATGCTTATTGCATGTTTTGTATGTGATAGAATTTTAATTGTTTATGTGAAACAATGTGAAAATCGTTTTCAATTTATGCCAAATTAAATCTGTAAAGGCTGTTTTATGTGATTTAATTGGTCAGAATCTGTATTGGTTCGAATCTGGAAATCCTGTAACACTGGCCGCCTATGTCGTGCGACATATCGAGCCATGTGGAATTCAGGTTAATCGGCATGTTAGGTCGCGCGACATATTAAGCCTATGGCCGATGTTGTCACGCGACATAACAAGCCAAAACTAGGCGAAACTGTTTGTTCAAATTTTACTGCTATTCTATGATTGTGTTTACAATCCGATATGTTAATATGAAAAATCTGGATGTTATAAAATTGAGTTTATAAGTCCGCGATAGATTGATTCATTGATATACATGATTAATTGATTAAAATATGATTTTAATAATTATTGCAATGTGTATGAAAAACTGGATGTTATAAAATTGAGTTTATAAGTCCATGCTAGATTGATTCATTGTTTATGCATGCTTAATTAATTTAAATGTGTTTTATTAATTGTCGCGATGCATGAATTATTTGTTCTTAATTGTTAAGAATTATTAAATTAAATGTTTAGTTGAAACATGATATTTAGTTTCCTAATATGTTTAGATTTAGACATTGTAAATTTTGGATCTTATGATTGTTTATGGAAACAAGTCATAAATACGCGAAATTTAAAAGGAAACCGATTGTTTATAAAAGGTAAGGATTATGTTGCCTAATCGTAGTTGATTTCTAATTATGCATGTCTAGGAGAGTTCTGTCTAAGGAAGAGTTGGTACTTAAGAAGTCCTTGCGGCTCACCTATCTTCCTGGGAACTTACCTGGTGCATGATTTTGACTATCTTTCTGATGTGCTTATAATCTACCTTTAAAGAACCTTCATTTAACTTTTAAGTTCTTTATGCCAATTCATGATTAAAAACACTTGAGACCATTCGGATAGTTTTGGGTGGGCTTGCCATAGCAAGGTGCTTTGATTCTATTCGAATGCGAGCAAGATGAGGAAATGGTGGTTCCTATACGTTTTAAAGTGAATGAACTTAATTGGGTTATCAAAATGGTTTTGGACCCAAGGCATAAGATGAGATTAAAATATGCCTAGACATATGATGTCTTGAATTGATCTCATAAAAGATCTAAGAGTCATATATGTGATATGATTGATGTTTTCTACCTAATTAATTTAATTTTGAGCGGTTTGCCATAGCAAACTTGAAATTGAATTAAAGTTGGATCTTAGCCCATTAAATGTATATTATGCTTATTTGCATTTGAAGGTGTATAATTTAGTGGGAGCATTTATTTAAATGCACTATACTTCTCATATGATATGTTTACTTATATGTGTTCATATTTTATGTATATCTTTTTGTAGAATAAATGGCATCAAACAATAATCACTTTTCATTGCGATCCGTCCTTGAGAAGGAAAAGTTGGAAGAGAATGGTACAAACTATATGGATTGGATCCGTAGTTTGAGAATTGTTCTCAAACAAGAGGAGAAACCGTACGTTCTCACCGAACCTATTCCACCCGAACCTGCCGCCAATGCCGCTAGGGCAATAAGGGAACAATATCTCAAGCACAAGCGTGACTCTACGGATGTTAGTTGCCTTATGCTCTCCGCCATGTGCAAGAGTCTTCAGTAAGAATCTTGAGCACTTGGGGACAATCGACTTAAACAATCGGCCGATGGAAATGTTCCAAATTCAAGCTAGGCAAGAAAGGTACAACACGGTTGCATCCTTGACCTCATGCAAGATGAGTGAAGGACAAGCCGTTGGTCCCCATGCTCTCAAGTTAAAGGGCCACATTGAGCATCTTGAAAGGCTCGGTTTTCCAATTAGCCAAGAGTTGGCTACCGACATAATACCGAATTCATTACCTAAAAGTTTTAGTCATTTCATAATGCACTATAACATGGGTGGAATGAATAGAAACCTTTTCGAGTTAGTTCAAATGTTGACTACTGCGGAAACCAAGATTGTCGAGAAGAAGACCGATCAAGTGCTAATGGTTAACAAGGGGAAAGGGTTCAAGGGTAAAGGAAAAGCAAAGGTTGCTAATCCTAAGGCAAAGGTTGCCAAGCCCAAAGAGGCCTCCAAGCCTAAAGAGGCTAAGCCTAAGTCCCAAGAGGACGCAATCTGCTTCCATTGCAATGAGATTGGACATTGGAGGAGAAATTGCGCAAAATACAAGGAAGCACCGAAGAAGAGCAAAGGAGTTGCTTCAACTTCAGGTATCTTTGTTATAGATATATTCCTATCTACTTCTAGTTCTTGGGTATTGGATACCGGATGTGGAACTCACATTTGTTTAAATGTGCAGGGTCTAAAGAACAGAAGGATGCTTAAGGAAGGTGAAGTGGACCTACGTGTGGGGAATGGAGCAAGAGTTGCTGCATTAGCCGTAGGAACTTATGAAGTTACTTTACCTAGTGGACTAATACTTGTTTTGAACAATTGTTATTACGTTCCAGTTTTAAGTAGGAATATTATTTCGATTTCATGTTTGGATAATGAAGGTTTTAATTTTCTTATATGTGATAAGAAATTTTCTATTTACAAGAGTGATATGCATTATTGTATCATTGCTTTCATTCAATGGCCTTTATATTCTTGATGTTGAAAATCGCGATAATGATGTCTATAACATTAACAAGAAATCTAAACCCAATGATGTAAACCACACTTACTTATGGCATTGTCGTCTTGGCCATATAAACGAGAAACGCATTTCTAAACTCCACAAAGATGGATTTTTGGACTCACATGATTATGAATCATATGAGACATGCGAATCTTGTTTACTTGGCAAGATGACCAAGGACCCATTTACCAAAACCGGTGAAAGGGCGGGCGACTTATTAGGACTCATACATACCGATGTATGTGGGCCTATGAGTAGCGATGCTAGGTGAGGATTTCGGTACTTCATAACATTCACTGATGATTATAGTAGATTTGGATATGTTTATCTAATGAAACATAAGAGTGAATCGTTTGAGATATTTCGAATATTTCAAAATGAGGTGCAAAATCAACTTGGCAAAACTATTAAGGTACTTCGATCCGATCGAGGTGGTGAATATTTGAGCCAAGAATTTGACAAATCATCTTAAGAGTTGTGGAATCGTTTCGAACACTCTCCACCCGGAACACCACAATGGAATGGTGTGTCTGAAAGGAGGAATAGAACTTTGTTGGACATGGTTCGTTCTATGATGAGTCAAGTTGAGCTTCCTTTATCCTTTTGGGGACATGCACTGGAAACTGCTGCTTTCACTATAAACAGAGTTCCTACCAAATCGGTTCAAAAGACCCCATATGAGATGTGGCATGGAAGAAAACCTAGTTTGTCTTTCATGAAGATTTGGGGTTGTGATGCATATGTCAAGAAGTTAACTTCCGACAAGCTAGCACCTAAATCGATAAATGTGTTTTTGTGGGATATCCTAAGGAAACCAAAGGATACTATTTCTACAACCGAAACGAGAACAAAGTGTTTGTTGCTCGAAATGGTACTTTCTTAGAAAAGGAGTTTCTTCGCAAAGGAACCGGTGGGAGTAAAATAGATCTCGAAGAAGTTCGAGAACCCGAAAACAACATTGAACCAATGGTAGAAACCGAACCAAGTTCACAAACCGTTGTGGAACCGGTTCAAGATGCACAAGTTCCTCGCCGAAGTGGTAGATCACGATCCGAACCCGAGAGATATGGATTTCTCGTTACGGAAAGTGATGAAGTGGAGTTAATCGAAAATGATGAACCTACTTGCTATCAAGAAGCGATGTCCGCTCCTGATTCGGAAAAATGGTAAGAAGCCATGAAGTCCGAATTATAATCCATGGCTGATAATCAAGTTTGGAACTTGATTGATCCAACCGAAGGTGTAAAAACCATAGGGTGCAAATGGGTTTTCAAGAAGAAGACCGACATGGATGGGAAGGTGCACACCTATAAGGCTAGGCTAGTAGCTAAGGGATATAGGCGATTCATGGCATAGACTATGATGAAACCTTTTCGCCCGTAGTTATGCTTAAGTCTATTAGAATTTTACTTGCCATAGCCGCATATTATGACTATGAGATATGGCAAATGGATGTCAAAACGACTTTCCTTAATGGGAAGTTACTTGAGGATGTATACATGATACAACCCGAAGGTTTTGTCGATCCCGTAAAATTCTAACAAGGTGTGTAAGTTGCGAAATCCATTTATGGATTGAAGCAAGCTTCAAGGAGTTGGAATCTACGTTTTGATGAAGCAATCAAGGAGTTTGGTTTTATCAAGAACGAAGATGAACCTTGTGTATACAAGAAAATTAGTGGGAGCGTAGCACTATTTTTAGTGTTGTATGTCGACGATATCTTACTCATTGGAAATGACGTTCCCGCACTAGAAAGCTGTCAAGTCTTGGTTGGGAAAGTGCTTTTCAATGAAAGATATGGGCGAAGCCGCATATATCCTTGGTATCAAGATCTATAGAGATAGATCCAAGAGGATGATTGGTTTAAGTCAAAGTACTTACATTGACAAAGTCCTTAGAAGATTCCAAATGGAAAATTCTAAAAGAGGGAATTTGCCAATGTTGCATGGTATATCTCTTAGCAAGAATCAATGTCCAAAGACTAATGATGAGCGAAAGAGAATGAATGGTATTCCATATGCTTCGGCAATTGGGTCTATCATGTATGCTATGTTATGTACTAGACCCGATGTCTCGTGTGCTCTAAGCATGACGAGTAGGTACCAATCGATCCCGGTGAACCACATTGGATAGCGATCAAGAATATCCTTAAGTACTTACGAAGAACTAAGGATGCATTCTTGGTCTTTGGAGGAATGGAAGAAGATCTTGTAGTCAAAGGCTACACAGATGCTAGCTTCCAAACCGACAAAGATGATTTCGAATCGCGATCTGGATTTTTGTTTATGCTTAATGGAGGCACTTTGTGAGTTGGAAAAGTTCCAAGCAAAGTACCGTCGCCGATTCTACAACCGAAGCCGAGTACATAGCGGCATCCGATGCGGCTAAGGAAGCGATTTGGATCAAGAAGTTCATTAGTGATTTGGAAGTCGTTCCAAGCATCGAGATCCTATTGAACTTTACCGTGATAACAATGGTGCCATTGCACAAGCAAAGGAACCAAGATCACACAGAGATCCAAACACATACTTCGACGTTTCCACATTATCCGTGAGATATGTGAAAGGGAAGACGTTAAGATATGCGAGTAGACAGCGATGACAACGTGGCGGACCCACTAACTAAGGCTCTCTCACAAGCTAAACATGATGGTCATGTTAGGTCCATGGGTATTCGATACATGGTTGATTGGGCCTAGTGCAAGTGGGAGGCTGTTGGTGTTATGCCCTAGGCCTATGATTGATAGACTTATGTGTTGACATTATTTATTATTATATGAGATGTTTATTATTTGATTATTATATGTTTTGTATATTTGTTTATAATAATCACTTGTCCCTAATTATTAAGAGAATAGATTAGTATAATTGTCAATGGATAATCATGTGATGATTATATGCATAAGAGATGCACATTGAAATTATGGGTACTTGTTAGAGAACAAGTGACTGGACATGACCCGCATGAGATTTATGTAATGGTCAAATGTCATACTTAAATCTCATACGGTTACTTCATTTATTTCTTAGACACGAGACTATCATAACCTTACATATGATGAAAGCCATGTTTGATTTTAGTCAAACGATATCTTAACTTTACGATATCTATAAAGGCTATCATTTGCATGATCGGATTCAGGATGAGAAGGATGATAAGTCAAGAAGGAGTTTGTCCCTCGGAAGAGAGATGTTATGCTTGGGCCCCTCGATGAGTGATAATGATGAAAGTGTATGGCCGTACCCCAATATGATTGGAATTATCATTATACTCAAGAATCGAGAAAGCATTGAACAATAACAAGTCGACAAGGACCATGACTTGTGTTCAATATAACATCATGAGACAAAAAGGGATAAATGGAAGTACACCGTTGGAAACGTGAACTCTTACGTTGCATCATTTGGGTAGACATAATGGCTTGCTAGAGTCCGCTTATGTCTTATGAGGTTCGATATGATCGATCTCATTGCCAACATGATGTAATCCTATTGGGTCACACACAACTAGAATGAATTGGTTAAACCGGAGGAAGAATGATTGAGAGACACAGAATCGCTACTTATGTCACGCGACATATCAAGCCAATGGCTTGATATACCGCGCGACATAATAGGCCAATACGCGGTATTGACAGCCTGTCTCTCCTAATACGATTAGAAGAGGTATTTACACTATTTTTACAAGGGCTCTGTCAGACCTAATAGCCTAGCCGAAATTTTAAAGCAAAATTCACAATCAAATTCTCTCAATATTCTTCAAGGTTTAGATCTAGCAATCGACAAGAAATTGTTCTTGGATTCATTCGAAGGTGTGGATACCAAAAGAGGGTCTTCGCTCGTTCATCGATCAAGACCTAGAGTTCAAGCAAGTTGAAGAACGAAGTTTGTGATTCAATATCACATAATCAAATCGTTCGATAGCTCAAGACCGGAAAGCGTTTCAAGGTTGGTTTAATTCTATTTCATTGATATTCAAATTAATTGTATAGAACGGATCCTAGGGCTTCTTGGGTTTTATGTTTTAATGCTTAATTCCGCTGCGCATGGACCTGTAAAACCCAACACAAACCGAACTGTCTCAGAACCAAATCCGAAATGTAAAAGTTGGACTGAGAAAGCCCCGGAAGTATAATCACATGAGATCCGTCCTGAAGTACTCTCCGAGTCTCCACCCGCCAATGAGGCACCAACCATCTGATATCTTCAGTCTGGCGACTAGCCATCCAACGCTCCCACGAGCCCTGATCATCAAAATCCACTGTAACCCCTCTCCTGGCAAATGTCCAAGGCTTGATCATGTCCGAAGTTTCCCGAAGAACCCCCAAGCGCTCCATCAGCCACAAAGTCAAAAGAAACGGGCTGCCACCGTGCATATACCGCCTCCCGGTAGCCAACCTGTCGAGAGCATGAAAAGTCTCTCCCAAGATCAAAGGTACAACATCTCTACCCAAGCGACAGTGAACAACTACATCTAGCAGGGCTCGATGACAAATTCCAAAGGAATAAACCATGAACAAGGTACCAAACATGCAAAGTGCAAAAGCATCCCAATAGGCATCATCCACCAAGCCTAAGCCCCTAAATCTATCAGGAAGACCGGAAATGTCAAAATGATCGGGACTACGAATCATACCTTGTGCTTCCCCCGGAGAAAGATGAAGAAGGTTACACAACCTATCAACAAAAGAAGCCCCTCCGGGCAAAGGAATCCCAATCTCTTCCACCTCCGGGCCACCAAGTAAAGCCCGAAATTCTTCAACGGTCGGGACCACTTCATTGTAAGAAAGTCAAAAGACATGCCTTCTAGTATCCCAAAATGAAGAAGAAGCTCTCAAGAGGTCATAGTCCGGAACCAATTCTTTGAGGGACCACAAGCATTTTACCTTGTACCTCTCTTCGAAAAATGACCTCCTCTCGTGCATAATCTCCCTACACCACTCCTTAAACTTTTCAAAGAACAACATTTGCTTTTCTTTGGGCAATTTTGGGGAAAATTTGGACATTTCCATGGCTTTTTTGGCTTCTCTCTCGGATTTTCAGTAATTTTGAACTAAAGAAGACGAAGTTTTAATGGCATTTATGGACCAAACCAGATCCAACCACCGAAATAAATGAACCATGTCAGATGCAGAACCTGTCCGCGCGGACAGGATTGTTGCCCCCAAAAAAAAAATCTGCAGCATGCTCAAACTGCTGCACAACTGAAGAATATTTTCATCCCGGCTGTTCGAACCTTATGCAAGACCTGCCCAAACAGTTCATATATCAAACACTCACACCCTTGCCAAAAAAACTGGGGCTCATACAACAGTGCATTCATACAACATTGCATTCATGATAGATAAAGTAAAATAAAATCCTAAATTATTACATTCCAAAAAAAAAGGTGTGCATAAAAAAAAAACTGTATCTGTCAAAAAAAAAATAATAGGTACAGTCTCAGAAATCGGTCTCAGAAGATCGTCAGTCAGAGTCCTCGGTGGCTGGCGCTTTTGTAACGACCCTAAACCTAGGCACCTATTTTAGTATCATAATATGTGCTTTTAATATTATTTTTAATATTATGTGTTTATTTTATATCTTTGATTTCTTAATATTAAAATGAAATGATTGGAAAATAAAATAATATTCTGGGGAGAATTATAATATTGGAAATGGATAAAATAAATAAAATGTGGGTAGATATTTTGTGTAGGGGAAAAGTAAAGAATAGAAATAGAAAGAGAGTAAGAAGGAGGGTATTGGTGGGGGGGCCATTCCTCCCCCTTAAATCCCTCACCTTGTCTCCCCCCCCCCCTCTTTAGTCAAAAGAAGCCCTCACCCTCCCATACTTCTCCATCCTCCCCATCATTTCATCTTCATCTTCTTCTTCTTCTTCCTTCTTCTAATTTCCATGGAAGCCTTCCTAAATAAATCCTTCCAAAAATTCTATTAAATCCAAGCCTCCTCCATTTGAAGATCCGGGTGTACTTTTGGATTCGTGGAGTCAAGAGGAACACATTGAGCTAAGAAGATTCTTATTTCCACTTCATAATTGCTAGGTGAGTTGTTATGATTTCCCTTCTCTTACTTGTTCATACTCTCCTTAATGTTCTCCTTGTTCTTATGATGTTGGGTTCATGCTTTGGGAATTTTATAGGAGTTGAATGAGTAGTAAATGGAATAGAAGGAAGTTTGTGATCTTGGAAGATAACCTAGAGGATTGAAATGGGTGAAGGTTGTAATGATAAATAATTTAGAATCACTTATTTTGGGTTTATGTGATTTTATGATAATCCTTGTAGAATTAGAAATTTCTTGGTGTTCATGAGTATAAGAAGTATGGCAAAGGAAAGTAAAATGGTAAGAGACTAAATGGGAAAACTTGGGAATTCTTTGGCTCGGACACTTGGGCGGTCGCCCAAGGGGGCATGAGCGGCCGCCCATGTGTCCAGAAGTTAGAGTGCTTTGAAAACCCTCTTGGGCGGTCGCCCAAGAGGTATGGGCGGTCGCCCAAGACCCCAGGAAACTGAACTTTGAATCTGAACCAGAATTTGTGTAGCAACCTTGTTTGGTCCCTTATAGATTGTAAATCCCACTTAGTAAATTGAGCTTGAACCTTCATAGATGCCATGTCTTATTGTATAATGATCTTGTAGGATGGATTGAGAATCCTAACCACTATAAATTAATGGAACCTAATCACTTTCGGATATTAATCAACCCTTCTCAACTTAGGTTAAAGTAGAACTTGGGCTACTTAAGCATTGTGACTACAACTTAATAATTTAACTTGAATCTCTATCGGGACCTTGTAATATGGATCATTGTCCGGGAAACAATTGTTAAGTTTGATTAGTACTTCACCAAAATAGTTCCAACTTGGGAAATAGATCTTGAACTTTTATTAAGGTTATTCGAGGTTGTATAATGAAAATGTAGGAATGGTTTATGATACATAGTGGCCTTACTTACTCCATATCTTTGGTGAGTAGTTGCAATAGTATAGAAGCTATAGGTTCACTATTGAGCTAGTTAGTAATGGGTATGTATCACCTTGTGGCATTGTTATTCCAAGTTGTGGAATTATTGATTATATGATTATCATAATATTCTAAGTATGGACTATTAGACATACTGTTATGTGCATCCCAAGTGTGGAATATTTGACTTGTTGTTACATTGCATCCCAAGTGTGGATTATTTGGTTATATGGTTACCTTACTTGAATTTATATTCATTGATGGTATTGATTAGCATGAGTATACATTACCATGTTGTTATATTATGATGCATAGTGTACTAAATGGTTGTTGCACTATGGTATTGATTTCATGAGTATACATTACCATGTTGTTATATGATTATCCCTTTTTGTGGATTATGTTTCAAGTATCTATATTGTGCTTGAACATGTTGATATTCGGGGGTATAATGGAATTCAATCAATTATGGATTTGTTCTATAAGTGATTGAAGGTTCATCATACAGGACCGTCCCTACGTGGCCGCGAGTGGGTGTGCTAACGACTTGTATTGACCCAAAAGGCTTTACGGACTGTTGCAATTGGTGTACGGGGAATGCTTACGTATTAAGCCTAAAGCTTTACGGTTAGCGATATTATTGTTGGATACTCTATTATAGGTATCTTTTCTTATATGGATCTCTGGAGTATGAGTCCTATAAGAGGTGAATGTCTTTGAGGCAATTCACCAAAGAGTGGAGTTTTACTCCCACGTTGTACGACTTATTGTTCGAGACGGGAAAAGGTAAAATGAGGTAACGTAAGGTGTTTACCGCTTTTATAATGTGTTATGTGCTACCATGCTATGTGTTGCATCTTGTTTGGCATCTTCTTTGCATTCATAATAGCTCATTGAGATTTATTCTCACCCCTTCCCTTTTCTTGTTTTAGATTGTCTTGAGACAGTGGCCCGGAACCCGGTGAGGCCGGGGTTAAATTGTGGACTTTTGCTTTTGGGGACTTGTCGGGTTAAGTGTATAAGTTGGTTGTCAGGTGTATTTATTTAGTAAAACTCTTTTGAGAGGATGTGTATAAACTCTTTTGTAAAACAAAGTTAAGTATGAGTTTCGATGTAAGAAATCATTTTATGGTTTATGGAAGTTGTGGAGTGGTGATATTATTAGTTGGTTTAATTTGGTATTTGAAAATGGGTTTTCTTTTAAAAGGAAAATAAAAGTTTTTAAAATTTAGAGAGGAGATTTCCTAGTTGGGCTCCTCAAGCTCGGGATACGCTTTAGGTCCCGGGTTGGGGTGCTCACAGTTGGTATCAGAGCTTAGTTTAGAGGTCAAGGGTAGATGTCTAAACTAAGGGGGAATGTGTGGTAATTAACGCCGAGTGTTTAATGCAGGAGTTCGTTCTAATGGCCGGAAGCAATGATGATCGGCGAAGGGTTCTAGAAAATGAAGGAGATATGGGTATAGGTGGAAATCAGAATGAAGAGATGATGAAATTGTTCAGGATGTTTGTACATAATATGGAGACTAGAGGATCGGTTCCGAATCAACCTGAGGGATACCAAAGTGATGGATTAGAAAGATTTGTGAGGATGAACCCACCGAGCTTTTACGGAGATCCGAATCCGTTAAAGGCAGAAAAATGGTTAGCAGAAATGAATAGGATTTTCGAGGTTATAGGAAGTCCCAACAAAGAGAGAGTTAGGTATGCCGTTTTCAAACTTGAAGGTCCAGCTGATCAGTGGTGGCAGATTGTGAAGGAAAGTTGGGAGCGGGATCATACGCCCCAGACTTGGGATAATTTCATTCAACAGTTCGAGGACTATTTCATTTCCATGGTTACAAGGGATAAGAAGGAGATTGAATTCTTAAGACTAAAACAAGGGAACATGACGGTGAATCAGTATTCGGTCCGGTTTGAGGAATTAGCTAAGTGTTGCCCTCATTTGGTATCGCATGAAGTGAAAAGGGTTCAGAAGTTTGTAACAGGTTTGAGGAGTGAGTTTAGGAAGAAATTATGGATTGATAGTTTCATCGATTATCAGACAGTCATAGATAGGGCATATAAGGTCGAGAAGGACATTGAGGAAAATAGTGGAAGATCCGGAAGTGAGATTGGAAACAAGCCAAAGTGTATAGGACAAGGATCCAAAATCAGTAGAGGACAGTCAAGGACTTTAACTCCAGGAAGTGTGAGAGGAGAGTTTGTTGTAGCTTCTTCATCTAGGCCAAAATCCAAACAGTATGGGATGAAGTGTAAATTTTGCAAGAAGATTGGGCATACCGAAGATCATTGTTGGAGTAAGCAAGGTAAATGTATTAAGTGTGGAGAAATGGGACACTTTAGGAGGAATTGTCCAAAGTTTCTTCAGGGACGAGTTTCAAGCAGCGGTCAGCCGGGTGGACGTCAAAGAGGTGGTACCAAAAGAGATAGCGAAGGAGAACCGAAAGAGAAGGTCTATGGTCGAGTACATGTTTCGAACCTAGGAGAGATAGCTTCCTCGTAGGTTACTAGAGGTATATTCCTGTCTCGGAAATTAGGGGTCATATTTTATAGATCTGTTGCATATCATTTATGTTTGGCATCACATTTTGCTTATATGTGACATACATTGTTTGAGATGTTGTTTTATTGTTAGAGGATTCTGCTCTTATGAGAGGATACCTCGAACCTCCCTTGATTTACCACGATAGTGATGTGGTCATGACTGAGTATGTATTGCCAGTTGATTTGGTATGATTACCAATTTGTAAATAGGAGATATACTTGACCTGGAGGGTTAAGTAGTTGTTATGTTGGTAGACTATCATAAGAAATGAGTCTTCTTTTCTATACCCAATTTGATTATATTGGTATTTGATATAGATAAACCTTTATATGGTATTCTTGTTATATATGCGTTTAAGCAAGAAAAATGTTGGTTAAAAAGTGTAAAAGGTATTTGGTTGGTGTTAGACTTGCATAAGAAGTCTTTCCGGAAAATTTTCGTGCTAGTTGTGAGTAGATGGTAATTGTATTTTCATCAAGGTATCGTATGTGTTGATTCTAAGTATGATAAGCAGAATTTTTAAGCCTTATTTTGATGGCTTTATGGTAATTAGAATTGAGGGTCTCTTTGTTAATTAAAGTCCGAGAGGATCATGAAAATCATTGGAGGATAGGGTTAATAATCCTTGGTGAGAAGTACTTGTATGCAAAGTTTAGCTAGTGTGAGTTGGCTCGAGAAGTTTTCAAAATTTGGGGTTCTATAGTTTTAAGCTTGGAAGTTACCATGGATCTTACGAGAATTGTGTCCGTAATCTTTGAGGTTGGCAAAGTGCTACAAAAGGAATTTTCAAGGAATTCTCGAGAATTATAAAATCGTTGGTTTAGATAACTCGGAAGGACGTCAATGGTGTAAGATGTAATAAGAGTGAATAATATTGGTAGAAATGGAGAAAAGATTAACTATAGATCCGATCCTTACCTTACCTAGTGAATGTGAGAACTTTGTGAATTTTAAGTGCGTATTAGAGGAAGAATTGGTTGTAAAATTTTGAGAAATGTGAAAGTGATAGCGTATGCTTTGAGAAAGTTAACTTAGATAAAGCGGAAATTTTCTTATTCCTTACTTAAGAGTGACTACAATTGTGTTGCGTTATCTAAGTAAGAATCTTATCTTTTTGAAGTTTCCTTTTGAGAATTGTGACCGATCCTATGAGTTTGGAGAATTTAGTTATTCGAGGGGGAGAGATCTATAAGCCTAAGAGATGGTTGGAACTATTAAAAGATTTTAATTGCGTCATTTTATATTATCCGGAAAAGTTATTGTGATTTCGAATGCGATTTGCCGAAAGGCTTATGTGTCGTCAAGCGTATCCTTTGAGTATTAAGGCGAGACATTGTTGCAATTAGTCAGGATAGGCCCATAGAATGTGGAGACTTTAAAGGAAGTCAACGGTGATTCGAATTTAATAGGATTAGAGGATAGTCACAAGATGAGGAGATTATCCGTAATTTTTGAAGAGTAGATTGTGTGTTGAATTTCTTTTCAACTGGAGAAGTTCTATTAATCTTAAGGGAGTTTAGTATAATAGCAGTTTAGTCTAGCATTGAATGGGTATTATCTAAAGATTGGTATGAGAAAATTTATTTATGATCCTTCGTACGTGTGGAATTCTGCAATTAAGGATGTTTAGACAAATTTGAATTATGTGGGGAAAACGTTGAGAGTTATTAGGATTTCAATTCCGGGAATAAATTCTAGGGTGTTGATAATGTACATAAGAATCATGACTTGAGGAAACTAGTTGAAAGTGGTAAATTGAAATGTTTGGGAAAGTACCCCTTGTTATGGATCATTAAGGTAATCAAGTTTAAAATTCGGGACGAATTTTCTTTAAGGAGGAGTGAATGTAACGACCCTAAACCTAGGCACCTATTTTAGTATCATAATATGTGCTTTTAATATTATTTTTAATATTATGTGTTTATTTTATATCTTTGATTTCTTAATATTAAAATGAAATGATTGGAAAATAAAATAATATTCTGGGGAGAATTATAATATTGGAAATGGATAAAATAAATAAAATGTGGGTAGATATTTTGTGTAGGGGAAAAGTAAAGAATAGAAATAGAAAGAGAGTAAGAAGGAGGGTATTGGTGGGGGGCCATTCCTCCCCCTTAAATCCCTCACCTTGTCCCCCCCCTCTTTAGTCAAAAGAAGCCCTCACCCTCCCATACTTCTCCATCCTCCCTATCATTTCATCTTCATCTTCTTCTTCTTCTTCCTTCTTCTAATTTCCATGGAAGCCTTCCTAAATAAATCCTTCCAAAAATTCTATTAAATCCAAGCCTCCTCCATTTGAAGATCCGGGTGTACTTTTGGATTCGTGGAGTCAAGAGGAACACATTGAGCTAAGAAGATTCTTATTTCCACTTCATAATTGCTAGGTGAGTTGTTATGATTTCCCTTCTCTTACTTGTTCATACTCTCCTTAATGTTCTCCTTGTTCTTATGATGTTGGCTTCATGCTTTGGGAATTTTATAGGAGTTGAATGAGTAGTAAATGGAATAGAAGGAAGTTTGTGATCTTGGAAGATAACCTAGAGGATTGAAATGGGTGAAGGTTGTAATGATAAATAATTTAGAATCACTTATTTTGGGTTTATGTGATTTTATGATAATCCTTGTAGAATTAGAAATTTCTTGGTGTTCATGAGTATAAGAAGTATGGCAAAGGAAAGTAAAATGGTAAGAGACTAAATGGGAAAACTTGGGAATTGCTGGCTCAGACACTTGGGCGGTCGCCCAAGGGGGCATGAGCGGCCGCCCATGTGTCCAGAAGTTAGAGTGCTTTGAAAACCCTCTTGGGCGGTCGCCCAAGAGGTATGGGCGGTCGCCCAAGACCCCAGAAGCGAACTTTGAATCTGAACCAGAATTTGTGTAGCAACCTTGTTTGGTCCCTTATAGATTGTAAATCCCACTTAGTAAATTGAGCTTGAACCTTCATAGATGCCATGTCTTATTGTATAATGATCTTGTAGGATGGATTGAGAATCCTAACCACTATAAATTAATGGAACCTAATCACTTTCGGATATTAATCAACCCTTCTCAACTTAGGTTAAAGTAGAACTTGGGCTACTTAAGCATTGTGACTACAACTTAATAATTTAACTTGAATCTCTATCGGGACCTTGTAATATGGATCATTGTCCGGGAAACAATTGTTAAGTTTGATTAGTACTTCACCAAAATAGTTCCAACTTGGGAAATAGATCTTGAACTTTTATTAAGGTTATTCGAGGTTGTATAATGAAAATGTAGGAATGGTTTATGATACATAGTGGCCTTACTTACTCCATATCTTTGGTGAGTAGTTGCAATAGTATAGAAGCTATAGGTTCACTATTGAGCTAGTTAGTAATGGGTATGTATCACCTTGTGGCATTGTTATTCCAAGTTGTGGAATTATTGATTATATGATTATCATAATATTCTAAGTATGGACTATTAGACATGTTATGTGCATCCCAAGTGTGGAATATTTGACTTGTTGTTACATTGCATCCCAAGTGTGGATTATTTGGTTATATGGTTACCTTACTTGAATTTATATTCATTGATGGTATTGATTAGCATGAGTATACATTACCATGTTGTTATATTATGATGCATAGTGTACTAAATGGTTGTTGCACTATGGTATTGATTTCATGAGTATACATTACCATGTTGTTATATGATTATCCCTTTTTGTGGATTATGTTTCAAGTATCTATATTGTGCTTGAACATGTTGATATTCGGGGGTATAATGGAATTCAATCAATTATGGATTTGTTCCATAAGTGATTGAAGGTTCATCATACACAGGACCGTCCCCTCTCGTGGCCACGAGTGGGTGTGCTTAACGATCAGATATTGACCCAAAAGGCTTTACGAGACTGTTGCAATTGGTGTACGGGGGGAATGCTTCTGTATTAAGCCTAAAGCTTTACAGTTAGCGATATTATTTTTGGATACTCTATTATAGGTATCTTTTCTTATATGGATCTCACGGAGTATGAGTCCTATAAAGAGGTGAATGTGCCGGAGGCAATTCACCAAAGAGTGGAGTTTTACTCCCACGTTGTACGACTTATTGTTCGAGACGGGAAAAGGTAAAATGAGGTAACGTAAGGTGTTTACCGCTTTATAATGTGTTATGTGCTACCATGCTATGTGTTGCATCTTGTTTGGCATCTTCTTTGCATTCATAATAGCTCATTGAGATTTATTCTCACCCCTTCCCTTTTCTTGTTTTAGATTGTCTTTGAGACAATTGTGGAACCAGTGAGGCCGGGGTTAAATTGTGGACTTTTGCTTTTGGGGACTTGTCAGGTTAAGTGTATAAGTTGGTTGTCTGGGTGTATTTATTTAGTAAAACTCTTTTGAGAGGATGTGTATAAACTCTTTTGTAAAACAAAGTTAAGTATGAGTTTCGATGTAAGAAATCATTTTATGGTTTATGGAAGTTGTGGAGTGGTGATATTATTAGTTGGTTTAATTTGGTATTTGAAAATGGGTTTTCTTTTAAAAGGAAAATAAAAGTTTTTAAAATTTAGAGAGGAGATTTCCTAGTTGGGCTCCTCAAGCTCGGGATACGCTTTAGGTCCCGGGTTGGGGTGCTCACAGCTTTCCCCCGATCCCTCTTGCAGCTCGGGCCCGCCTCCTCAGTAGCCACGAATATCTCGGGCTCAGAATCATCCTCGTCTCCGGAGGAAGGCTCGTCTGGACCAACCGGCACACCCTGATACGGCAAGCCAAGATCCGCAAAGAAGTCGTATCCGAATGAAAACGCGTCGAATTCCCGGACGTGCGAAGAAGACCCGCCGTGATGCCAGACATGTCCCTGTCCATACGGATCCCCGAGAATGACGTGGTCCGAGGGCAACACCACACTGGGTACTATGAGAGGAGAAAGAGGAGTCTCGAAAGAAGGCTCGGAAGGAATAGGGGAAGTCTCCCTCTCGACAGGCGCCGGCTGTGCTCGTCTCCTCCTGCCCTGAGAAGACCCACAAATAACCATATTCTTGATAAACCTCTTGGCCCCGATCACCTGATTCGTCAGCTTCTCCACCACCTTGGCCGGGAACTGCACGGAAACAAAAGCGTCAGAGATAATTAAGGCGAAAAATGATGACAGGAAAGAAAGGAAAAGACAGAAGCAAAAAAAAAAGAGAAGGAGAGGCCATACCTTCATATCCGGACGAGGCCGGAAAGCTCGTGGAACCCGATCAGGGACAGGGATCTGTACTCTCAGCCTGACCCCGTCCTGGACATACGAAAAGCTCGATCGAGGGTACCGCACAACCCCCAATCCCTCTCTCTCAAGAACCTGAGGCGTCTTCAGCCTCCACAAGACAAATCGCGAGTACTCCTCGATCGCCACGAACCTCGAGTGGTGCTGGCCACCCCGATAATCGTCCCAGGTCTCCGAGTCCTCACTCGGATGCATCATGTCAGCAGGAGGCTCCACCGGAGCCATCGCAGGTGCACCCACGCCATGTTGGCGCGTCACTCTCTCCCCCAGATAATACACGTCGCAGGTCAAGCCTCTCAAGATCCTCCGCTCCACGGTCCATCTCTCGGCACCCTTCAGCTGCTCCACATCGAAGCGGTCCCAGGGGTAGAATATGATCCCCTCATCTGTCTCAGCCCTCGTCAAAGGCAGGCAATCCGAGTACTTGAGGGTCGTGCGCCCCCTAGAACCTTTCTTCTCCCGGGCATACTTGGACCAAGAAAGCATGGCCGGATACGCCCCGATGTACTCCGCCGGCTGCCGCCACATCGTGACGTGAAAGAACTCTAGAGCCCATACCTGCGAAAGGAAAAGGTCAAATCAATTAAGTGCGAAAAAGAATACGTGCTTAAAGAAAAGAGGGAAAGCAAAAAGAAAGCTTGTACCTCCAGAGGGAACTCGAAGCACGTCAAAGAGCTGACAGCCTTCCGGCTATATCGATCCAGAGCAAAATATAGCTCTGCCAGCCCTGCCTCTCCCCAAGATATCTCTCCAGCCATCCCCACGTCCTCCAAGGACCTCAGCAAAGCAAAAACAGCCGTCCCCTCGGCATGTCCAAAAAGCGTGCTCGAAAAAGCAAACCATAAAAAGGCCCTAGCAATCTGCTCAGCGCCTATCCTCTCATCCCCAGCCTCGTAGCTCCCAATACTCTCCACGATCTTCCCGTGGACCACAGCGTACTCCATCCCCATCCCCTTTTTGGGAATAGGGGAAAATCCTAGAAGGGCCTGCAAATCCATATCACTGTAGCCGTCTCTCCACTCAATGCTCCGTCCTTTAAAGGACAGGCCCGTAATCGCGGCGTAGTCAGAAGGAGTGACCGTGGCCTCGCTCCAGAAAAAATGGAATGTGTGGGTCACGTCCCACCAATGTTGTGCCAAAGCAAAGATCAGGCCCTTGCTCTTGGGGAACTTGACCAACCCCCTCAAGCACTCGATGAACTCGTACAATCCGGTCTCAATGACGATCTGTCTAGGACTCATCATCGCTCCTCTGCCCAAAACCGAAAGCCGATCCCACAAGTAAATCACAGACTCCACTGATCCCCGAGTCTTCATTTTATTCAGCTGCTCCGTCACGAAATTGTTTCCGCCCTGCAAAAAAAAAAAGGGGGAAAACAAAAATGTCAAATTTTTTTTTTTGCATTTGGCATTTGCATTCAAAAAGCATACACATGCATCATAAACATAAAGTTTTGCAGAAAATCGTGCAGCATAACAGCATACAACGGACATAGCCCCATTTTTCTCGCACAAAAGAAAAGAGTTTTTTTTAGCAAATACCATTCATTCATTCATACATGAAGAAAGCATGTCAATAATATCGAGTCAACGGAAGTAAAAATTTCGTCCCATTTTTCATAAAATAGCACAAATAAACAGTTTTTCCACAAGTCATTCATTCAATCAACGAAATCAAAAATTCGTCCCACTTTTCAAAAAAAAAAAATCCTATTTTTACAAAAATAGCATGCATACATATCATTCATGGAGACATCATCTCATTGCAAAAAAAAAAAAAAAAAAAAAAAAAAAAGAGGTCCGTCCCGGATTCGGGCGAATTCCTTATCATCTCATATTTCAAAAAATAAAAAATGGCAAAATGCCCATTCTTTTTCCAAACAAAGTGCACATTTGAGTTACCCATTGCAACATGCAAATCATCAAAAATCCAATTTCAATGTCAAAAAACATAATTTTTGAATTTTAAAATGCAATTTTTCGAATTTAAAAAAAAAAAATGGCGAAAATGCCAATTCTTTTTTCAAACAAAATGCATATTTGGGTCACCCATATACTCATTACAACATGCAAAGCATCAAAATCAAAATCCAAGGACAAGGGCATCACAATTTTCGAATTTTCAAAAAAAAAAAAAAAATCACCAAAAATCAATTTCAAACAAAAATCGACAAAGGAAGTGAAGAGATTCGAAGTATACCGTTCGGAGACTCGGATCAGTGACCCAATGTTGCCACGCATCGGGGTAGGGCTCCTCCGCAATCGATTGCGAAAGTGTGTAATGCCTCCTCATTCGAACGAGCTCTAATCGTCTCTCCGCGATCGGGCCACGTCCTTGGCCTTGAATAGCGACTCCCCCGTGTTCCATTGCTTGAAAAATCAAAGAAAATGGAATATTTTTGAAGGTTTTTTTGGCCAAAAATGGCTTCCTTTCTCGGTTTTGTCCCTTTCTCTCTCGTAAATGCAGAAAGACTGAAAAAGGGGTGAGGAAGAAGAAGGAAGGGCGGTGGCCCTCATTTAAACCTGTCAGGGATTCAGAACCCTCCGCGCGGACAAGAATGAAGGGTCAAAATGACCATTTTTCCCTTTAAAATTTCAGGACTCTGCAATTTAGTCCTCAACTTAACAGAGTTAACCAAAGTTAACCCCCTTTCAAAGGAACCTTCACGGCAGTCAAACGTAAGTCCGATTTCTCCGAAAGCTAACGGAATCCCGTTTCTTTCATCAAAATCATCAACGGCAGTCAAACGTAAGTCCGATTTCTCCGAGAAAGCTAACGGAATCCCGTTTCTTTCATCAAAATCATCAACGGCAGTCAAACGTAAGTCCGATTTCTCCGAGAAAGATAACGGAATCCCGTTTCTTTCATCAAAATCATCAACGGCAGTCAAACGTAAGTCCGATTTCTCCGAGAAAGATAACGGAATCCCGTTTCTTTCATCAATTTCATCAACGGCAGTCAAACGTAAGTCCGATTTTTCCGAGAAAGATAACGGAATCCCGTTTCTTTCATCAATTTCATCAATGACAGTCAAACGTAAGTCCGATTTCTCTGAGAAAGATAACGGAATCCCGTTTCTTTCATCAAAATCATCAACGGCAGTCAAACGTAAGTCCGATTTCTCCGAGAAAGCTAACGGAATCCCGTTTCTTTCCTCATTATCCTCAACAGCCGTAAAACGTAAGCCCGTCTTCCCCAGCAAAGCTAACAAAATCCCCAGCAAAGTTGACGGAATCCCGTTTCTTTCCTCATTATCCTCAACGGCCGTAAAACGTAAGCCCGATTTTTCTCCAACGAAATCACGAGCAGCTTTCGAACTACGATTGGCTTGATTCCTCTTAAGGATACGTAGGTAGCCTATCATTAGGTCCAGCCACTCGACCAGCACGGTCATCTTTTCCCTCGGCAGCAGACGAATGAAGTCCACCATAGGGAAAACATTTCAAATCAAGGTCTAAGGCACCTAAAACGCCATCTTCAAGGTCTGAGGCACCTAAATGCCATCATCATCCAGGTTTGAGGCACCTAAAACGCCATCATCATCAAGGTTCGAGGCACCTAAAACGCCATCTTCAAGGTCTGAGGCACCTAAAATACCATCATCATCCAGGTTTGAGGCACCTAAAATGCCATCATCATCAAGGTTCGAGGCACCTAAAACGCCATCTTCAAGGTCTGAGGTACCTAAAATGCCATCATCATCCAGGTTTGAGGCACCTAAAACGCCATCATCATCAAGGTTCGAGGCACCTAAAATGCCATCTTCAAGGTCTGAGGCACCTAAAATGCCATCATCATCCAGGTTTGAGGCACCTAAAACGCCATCATCATCAAGGTTCGAGGCACCTAAAATGCCATCATCAAGGTCCGAGGCATCTAAAACGCCATCATCTTCAAGGTTTGAGGCACCTAAAACGCCATCATTACCAGGTTGACGCCTCAAAATAGTCATTCCAGGGTCAAAGACCCGAACTACGACTGGCTTGATTCCTCTTAAGGATACGTAGGTAACCTATCATTAGGTTCAGCCATCAGACCGAAAATGGTCATTCCTATCCCCAGCAGAGCGGATATACAACTCCATCCACCAGACCAAAATGGTCATCTCATATCCCCAGCAGAGTTTCTCTCAGCAATCGACTGCAGGACTCGCTCACCAGGTTGACGCCTCAAAATAGTCACTCCAGGGTCGACATCGAAAGACCCGAACTACGGCCGGCTTGATTCCCATTCGGGATACGTAGGTAGCCTATCGCTAAGTTCAGCCACTCGATCACTTGATCATCCTGTCAAATATGGAGCCTTACTCTTATCGACGACCCCGTTTCCTTCGAAAGCGCCGTCGCCGAGGGGCTACTGTAAGTGCTCCAATTTGAGTTGTTAGTATTTTCGTTTGAAAATTAACGAAAGCCCTAACATTTCTAACATTTCTAACAATTCCTAACATTTCTAACAAAGTGAGGGTAGATTAGGGATTGCCATTTAAAGATAAACCATGAAAAAGAATCAAAAAAAGCAAAAGAAAGGTCAAAAACCCAAAATAGAAGTGGCTGGAACATTTTCTGGTTGCTTAATTTGAAAATTATTCTTCCTGTCCAAAGCCTGGAGCAGCATTTAATGAACCAGGCACGCTTACATATGTATCCGCGCGGATGAGAATGTAATTCTCAGTGGCCTATAAATTGAGCCCTTCAGTCACAGAAATAGGAAGGAACAACACATTTTATAACTGCACCTTGGCGAAAAATAGGGAGAAAACAGTGGAAATTCACTTGAATTGCCACCATTTTCTCTTGAATCTTTCCCAAATCCCACTCACTCAAAACACTCTCAAATCACTCTCATGAGGATTAGAGAGAAAACATAGAGGACTTCATTGTTATCTACTTGTTTTCTCTTTGACCAACTCTAATCACAAATCCTAAACACATTCAAACCCTAAACACATTCAAGCCTTGAATTCATTCAAACACAAAACACAAAGAAGATAGGTATAACCTCCTTCTCCTCACCCTAAAATTCTCTCATCCATGCATGCATTTTCAAACTCCAAAATGTAGTTTGTTCATTTTCTTGCCCTAGATCCAAGAGGATCACCATGGAAGTTCATCTCCATGGATGATCCTCTACAAGGATCAACATTACTTTCAAAGTGTCTTTGCTTACTTACAAACAAGTTTTCAAAACCCTAAAAACCATTTTCATACATCAAATCTTCATTTTCAAGGATAAAATTCCCCTTCCCAAGCAAATGAAATGCTTAAGTCCTAATGTACCCTAAGGATGGCTTGATATAGTAGATCACCACTAAAATGTCTAGTGACTACTAATCAAAGCCTAAGGAAATGGGGACAATCATGGATGCCAAACCCCTTTTAAAATCATGTTTTTCTTCAAGAGGAAGTTGCTGTCCAGTAGCCTTTTTCTAAGACCTCTGTCCATGGTCTAATTTTTTGGACATACAGAAACTTGGAATTTGGTGTTGACTACAAAACACTTTTTGTAGCCAACATCCAGATATTTCCAGACATATTTTTACTTTATTTTTTGCGTGAGTAAAACTCCCTTTTTCAAATTTTCTTTTAAAAGTCAGTTCCTCAGTCTCTGGAAATCCAGATTTCATATCTTAGATTTACAGAAGGTTTTGGTCCACCAAATCACCTACAAATGGGAAATTTCTTTTACAGAAACCTTATTTAAGGTGTTTTGAACAACTTTCATTCTCGGACTTTCCCCAGATTCTGAGATTTTTAAGCCCTTAAACCCATTTTAAAATCAAGTGTCCACTGCCTTTTTCATTCTGGCAGAAATGTTTTTCAACTTCAAAAAATCTTTTGAGTACCAAAACTCAACCCAAAAATCATACCAAAAATCATGGGACTTTTTTAAAGTCTAATAAAGAGTTCCCAATTTTTACTTTTCAATTTGAACTTATTTTGGCCAAAAAACACACACACACAAATGGTTTTTAATGCTTGGAAGACTCGTTTTACGAGGCATTCCGGGTGAACACTAACGTTCTTCCCGGCGTGTAACGTGATCTCCGAACCCAAATCTCTAATCTCGGGCATTTTTCTAAGTTTTGGCCCTTAAAATAAAAATGGCGTGGCGACTCCGTTTGATTTCAAAAATCGGGTACATCACACATACCCCGATGCGATTGGATTATCATTATACTCAAGATCGAGAAAGCATTGAACAAGTACAAGTTGACAAGGATCATAACTTGTGTTCAATATAACATCGTGAGACAAAGGAAGAAATGAGAGTGTACCATTGGAAACGTGAACTCTTACGTTATATTATTTGGGTAGACATAATGGCTTGCTAGAGTTCGCTTATATTTTATGAGGATCGATATGATCGAGCTCATTGCCAACATAATATAATCCTATTGGGTCACACACAACTAGAATGAATTGATTAAACCAGAGGAAGAAAATTGAGAAAGTCCTGATGTGGCATAAGATATCGCGCGACAGAACATGTCCATGGGACTCGTCTGGTCGTGCGACAGATCATGCCACTGAGGCGGTTTACAGACAGTTTCCTAATTTGATTAGGAAACATATACCAATACTATTGTAGTATAAATATAAGGTCTGTGAAACCCTAATGACCTAGCCGAATTTCTGAAAAGAAAATCACAACAAAATTCTCAATATTCTTCAAGGTTTATGATCTAGCAATCATCAAGAAATCGTTCTTGGTTCATTTAAAGGTGTGGATACTACTAGAGGGTCTTCACTCGTACGACGATCAAGGCCTAAAGTTCGAAGTTTGTGATTCAAAATCACATTGTTTGATTGTTCGATAGCTCAAGAACGGAAAGCAATTAAGGTTGGATAATTCTATCTCATAGGAATTCAATTTAATCATATAGAACGAATCTTAGTGCTCTTGGGTTTTGTATTATTAGATGCTTAATTCCGCTGCGCATGGACCCATAAAACCCAACAGTGGTATCAGAGCCCCGTTCGTAGGGTTAAGTTTGAATTAACATGCTAGAAAAATTGATATAAATTGTTTATATGGTTTTTGCATGTTTTGTATGCGATAGTTTGATTGTTTTTGAAACAATATGCCTAAATCATGTTCTATTCATATTGAATTAAATCTGTTAAAAGTTGTTTATATGATTTAATTGCTCTGTGATTGAGAATTGATTGAAACTGAGAAATCTGCAAATCTGGCATCTCAATGTCACGCGACAGAGTTGGCCTCTGTCACGCGACAAAGCTTGCTTGTGTCACGCGACAAAGCTTTCCCAATCTGGGCAGAATCAGTTTGTTAAATAATCCTGCTAATCTGTGAATATGTTTACAATCTGATATGTTTATGTCTTAATCTGGATGCTATAAATTTCTGGAAATTAAGTTTATAGGGCTATGCTAGATTAATTCAAGGTTTATGCATGCTTAGTTAATTAAAATATGATTTTATTAATTGTTGCGATGCATGAATTATGTGTTCTTACGTGTTAAGAATTTTGTTAGATGTTTAGTTGAAACATAGAAATATAATTTCCTGAATGAAACATTAAAAATTTTGGTTTCTGATTGTTTATGAGAAACAAGTCAATTTACGCAAAATTTGATGGTTATTTGATTGTTTAAGAAACAAGTCAATATACAAAGTATTGATTATGTTGCAAATCAGAGCTGATTTCTGATTGTGCATGTCTAGGAGAGTTCCGTCGAAGGAGAGATTTGGTACTTAAGTAGTCCTTGTGTCTCACCTATCTTCCTGGAAACTTACCTGGTGCATGATTATGATTATCTTTGCTGATATGCTTATAATCTACTTTAAAGAACCTTCATTTAACTTTTAAGTTCTTTATGCCAATTCATGATTAAAACACTTGAGACCATTCAGATAGTTTTGGGTGGGCTTGCCATAGCAAGGTACTTTGATTCTATTCGTTTGCGAGCAAGATAAGGAAATGGTGGTTCCTATACGTTTAAAGTGAATGAACTTAATTGGGTTATCAAAATGGTTTTGGACCCAAGGCATAAGATGAGATTAAAATATGCTTAGACATATGATGTCTTAAATAAATCTCATAAAAAATCTAAGAGTCATATATGTGATATGATTGATGTTTCTACCTAATTAATTTAGTTTTGAGCGGTTTGCCATAGCAAACTTGAAATTAAATTAAAGTTGGATCTTAGCCCATTAAATGTATATTATGCTTATTTGCATTGGAAGGTGTATAATTTAGCGGGAGCATTTATTTTCATGTAAATACATTATACTTCTCATATAATATGTTTGCTTATATGTGTTCATATTTTATGTATATCTTTTTGTAGAATAAATGGCATCAAACAATAATCATTTGTCATTGCGATCTGTCTTCGAGAAGGAAAATTTGGAGGAGAATGGTACAAACTATATGGATTGGATCCGTAGCATGAGAATTGTTCTCAGGCAAGAGGAAAAGTTGTACGTTCTCGAGGAACATATTCCACCTGAACCTGCTGCCAATGCTACTAGGGCAGTGAGGGATCAATATCTGAAGCATAAGCGTGATTCTACTGAAGTTGGTTGCCTCATGCTCTCCGCCATGTGCAAGAGCCTTCAAAAGGATCTTGAGCACTTGGGGACAGTTGATCTAAACAATCGACTGATGGAAATGTTCCAAGTTCAAGCAAGGCAAGAAAGGTATAACACAGTTAAGGCCCTAACCTCATGCAAGATGAGTGAATGACAAGCTGTTGGTTCCCATGCTCTAAAGAAGAAGGGCCACATCGAGCATCTTGAAAGGCTCGATTTTCCAATTAGCCAAGAGTTGGCTACTAACATGATATTTAATTCATTGCCCGAAGGTTTTAGTAATTTCATAATGAACTATAACATGGGGGCATGAATAAGAACCTTTCCGAGTTAGTTCAAATGTTGAACACTGCGGAAACCAATATTGTCAAGAAGAAAACCGATCAAGTGTTGATTGTTAGCAAGGGGAAGGGTTTCAAGGGTACGGGAAAGGCAAAAGTTGCTAATCCTAAGGAAAATGTTGCCAAACCCAAAGAGGGTGCCAAACCCAAAGAGGCTAAGCCCAAGTCCCAAGAGGACGCAGTCTGCTTCCATTGCAATGAGATTGGACATTGGAGGAGAAACTGCTTAAAATACAAGGAAGTACTGAAGAAGAGCAAAGGTGTTGCTTCGACTTCAGGTATCTTTGTTATAGATATATTCCTATCTACTTCTAGTTCTTGGGTATTGGATACCGGATGTCGATCTCACATTTGTCTAAATATGCAGGGTCTAAAGAACAAAAGGATACTTGAAGATGGTGAAGTGGACCTACGTGTGGGGAATGGAGCAAGAGTTGCTGCATTAGCCGTAGGAACTTATGAAGTTATTTTACCTAGTGGACTAATACTTGTTTTGAACAATTGTTATTACGTTCCAGCTTTAAGTAGAAATATTATTTCGATTTCATGTTTGGATAATGAAGGTTTTAATTTTCTTATATGTGATAAGAAGTTTTCTATTTACAAGAGTGATATGCATTATTGTACTACTATTTCATTCAATGGCCTTAATATCCTTGATGTTGAAAATCATGATAATGATGTCTATAACATTAACAAGAAATCTAAACCCAATGATGTAAACCACACTTACTTATGGCATTGTCGTCTTGGCCATATAAATGAGAAACGCATTTCTAAATCCACAAAGATGGATTTTTAAACTCACATAATTATGAATCATATGAAACATGCGAATCTTGTTTACTTGGCAAGATGACCAAGGACCCATTTACTAAAACTGGTGAAAGGGCGGGCGACTTATTAGGCCTCATACATACCGATGTGTGTGGACCTATGAGTAGCAATGCTAGGGGAGGATTTCAGTACTTCATAACATTCACTGATGATTATAGTAGATTTGGATATGTTTATCTAATGAAACATAAAAGTGAATCGTTTGAGATATTTTGAATATTTCAAAATGAGGTGCAAAATCAACTTGGCAAAACTATTAAAGTACTTCGATCCGATAGAGGTGGCAAATATTTGAGCCAAGAATTTGACAGTCATCTTAAGAGTTGTGGAATCGTTTCAGAACTCTCTCCACCCGGAACACCACAATTGAATGGTGTGTCTGAAAGGAGGAATAGAACTTTGTTGGACATGGTTCGTTCTATGATGAGTCAAGTTGAGCTTCCTTTATCCTTTTGGGGACATGCACTATAAACTGCTGCTTTCACTATAAACAGAGTTCCTACCAAATCGGTTCAAAAGAGCCCATATGAGATGTGGCATGGAAGAAAACCTAGTTTGTCTTTCATGAAGATTTGGGGTTGCGATGCATATGTCAAGAAGTTAACTTCTGACAAGCTAGCATCTAAGTCTGACAAATGTGTTTTTCGTGGGTTATCCTAAGGAAACTAAAGGATACTATTTCTACAACCGAAATGAGAACAAAGTGTTTGTTGCTCGAAATGGTACCTTCTTAGAAAAGGAGTTTCTTCGCAAAGGAACCGGTGGGAGGAAAATAGATCTCGAAGAAATTCGAGAATCGAAAACAACATTGAACCAATGGTTGAAATTGAACCAAGTTCACAAAGAGTTATGGAACCGGTTCAAGATGTACAAGTCCTTCGCCGAAGTGGTAGATCACGATTCGAATCCGAGAGATATGGATTTCTCGTTACGGAAAGTGATGAAGTGGAGTTAATCGAAAATGATGAACCTACTTGCTATCAAGAAGCGATGTTCGCTCCTGATTCGAAAAAATGGCAAGAGGCCATGAAGTCCGAATTACAATTCATGGCTGATAATCAAGTTTGGAACTTAATTAATCCATCCGAAGGTGTAAAAATCATAGGGTGCAAATGGGTCTTCAAGAAAAAAACCGACATGAATGGGAAGGTGCACACCTATATGGCTAGGCTTGTAGCTAAGGGATATAGGCAGATTCATGGCATCGACTATGATGAAACCTTTTCGCCTGTAGCTATGCTTAAGTCTATTAGAATTTTAATTGCCATAGTCGCATATTATGACTATGAGATATGGCAAATGAATGTCAAAACATCTTTTCTAAATGGGAAGTTACTTGAGGATGTATACATGATACAACCTGAAGGTTTTGTCAGTCCAGAAAATTCTAACAAGGTGTGTAAGTTGCAGAGATCCATTTATGAATTGAAGCAAGCTTCTAGGAGTTGGAATCTACGTTTTGATGAAGCAATCAAAGAGTTTGGCTTTATCAAGAACGAAGATGAACCTTGTGTATACAAGAAAATTAGTGGGAGCGTAGCACTATTTCTAGTGTTGTATGTCGATGATATCTTACTTATTGGAAATGACATTCCTGCACTACAGACTGTCAAGTCTTGATTGGAAAAGTGTTTTTCAATGAAAGATATGGGCGAAGCTGCATATATCCTTGGTATCAAGATCTATAGAGATAGATCTAAAAGGATGATTGGTTTAAGTCAAAGTACTTACATTGACAAGGTTCTTAAAAGATTCCAAATGGAAAATTCTAAAAGAGGAAACTTGTCAATGTTGCATGGTGTATCTCTTAGCAAGACTCAAAGGCCTAAGACTAATGATGAGCGAAAGAGAATGAATGGTATTCCATATGCTTCGGCAATTGGGTCTATCATGTATGCTATGTTATGTACTAGACCCGATGTCTCGTGTGCTCTAAGCATGACGAGTAGGTACCAATCGGATCCTGGCGAACCACATTGGATAGTAGTCAAGAATATCCTCAAGTACTTACGAAGAACTAAGGATGTATTCTTGGTCTTTGGAGTAATGGAAGAAGATCTTGTAGTAAAAGGCTACACAGATGCTAGCTTCCAAACCGACAAAGATGATTTCAGATCGCAGACAGGATTTTTGTTTACCCTGAATGGAGGTACTGTCAGTTGGAAAAGTTCCAAGCAAAGTACCATCGCTGATTCTACAACCGAAGTTGAGTACATAGCGGCATCTGATGCAGCTAAGGAAGCTGTTTGGATCAAAAAGTTCATTAGTGATTTGGAAGTCATTCCAAGCATCAAAGATCCTATTGAACTTTATTGTGACAATAATGGTGCCATTGCACAAGCAAAGAAACCAAGGTCACATCAGAGATCCAAACACATACTTTGAAGTTTCCACATTATCCGAGAGATATGCGAAAGGGAAGACGTAAAGATATGCAGAGTAGACACTGATGACAACGTGGCGGACCCATTAACTAAGGCTCTCCCGCAAGCTAAGCATGATGGTCATGTTAGGTCCATGGGTATTCGATACATGGGAGATTGGGCCTAGTGCAAGTGGGGGACTGTTAGTTTTATGCCCTAGGCCTATGATTGATAGACTTATGTGTTGACATTATATATTATTATATGAAAAGTTTATTATTTGATTATTATATGTATTGCATATTTATTTGTAATAATCTCCGTCCCTAATTATTAAGTGAATGATTAGTATAAATGTTAATGGATAATCATATGATGATTATATGCATAGAGATGCACATTAAATTTATGGGTACTTGTTAGAGAACAAGTGACTGGACTTGACCCGTTTGAGATTTATGTCATGGTCAAATGTCATAATTAAATCTCCTATGGTCACTTCATTTAGTCCCTAGACTTGAGATTTTCATGACCTTACATATGATGAAAGTCATGTTTGATTTTAGTCAAACGATATCTTAACACGATATCTATAAAGGCTATCTTTGGCATGATCGGATTCATGATGGGAAGGATGATAAGTCAAGATGGAATTTGTCCCTCGAAAGAGAGATGTTTTGCTTGGGCCCCTCGATGAGTGATAATGATGAAAGTGTATGGCCATACCCCAATGCGATTGGATTATCATTATACTCAAGATCGAGAAAGCATTGAACAAGTACAAGTTGGCATGGACCATGACTTGTGTTAAATATAACATCGTGAGACAAAGGGAGAAATGAGAGTGTACCATTGGAAACGTGAACTCTTACGTTATATTATTTGGGTAGACATAATGGCTTGCTAGAGTACGCTTATGTTTTATGAGGATCGATATGATCGAGCTCATTGTCAACATAATATAATCCTATTGGGTCACACACAACTAGAATGAATTGATTAAACCAGAGGAAGAAAATTGAGAAAGTCCTGATGTGACATAAGACATCGCGCGACAGAACCTGTCCATGAGACTCGTCTGGTCGTGCGACAGATCATGCCACTGAGGCGGTTTACAGAAAGTTTCCTAATTTGATTAAGAAACATATACCAATACTATTGTAGTATAAATATAAGGTTTGTGAAACCCTAATAACCTAGCCGAATTTCTGAAAAGAAAATCACAACAAAATTCTCAATATTCTTCAAGGTTTATGATCTAGCAATCATCAAAAAATCGTTCTTGGTTCATTCAAAGGTGTGGATAATACTAGAGGGTCTTCGCTCATACGACGATCAAGGCCTAGAGTTCAAAGTTTGTGATTCAAAATCACATTGTTTGATTGTTCGATAGCTCAAGAACGGAAAGCAATTAAGGTTGGTTAATTCTATCTCATAGGAATTCAATTTAATCGTATAGAACCAATCTTAGGGCTCTTGGGTTTTGTGTTATTAGATGCTTAATTTCACTGCACATGAACCCATAAAACCCAACAGAAACAACCAAACTTCCCCCTCTTAAATAAATCCTGTCAGACCAAGCACCTCAGCCTTTAATATGTTAGGTGACCATTCTGTCAGCCAAGGTTCTCTTACTCCTTCTCAAAGAGACCTTAGGAAAAAGCTTGAGGTTACTCGTAGAGAAAAGGCTCCTCAAACCCAAAGTCCTAAAAACCCAACCTCTCCAATCACTCCTTAGTTAATACTCAAGAGAAACCAATCTCTGGCTGAGAGGGAAAGGCTAGTGGCTGAGGCCATGGCCATAAATGATGCCCAACTCGAGCTGCTAGAACTGGAGGCCAATGGTGGCGTCCCGCTACAAGAGTGATCCCAAAGGTTAACCCACGGAGTCCGGACAAAATTTCTAGCCAGTCAAGCTAGGGGGACGAAAAGGTTAGAGTCAACCCTTGCTGACCGCGGTCACGAGGAGGAAGGAGAGGGAGTAGAATTTACTACTCTCCCCGAGAAATTCAAAGCACAACCTACGCCTAAAGCCAAGGGAAAGGCCGTGATTTCTTCTTCTAAGAAAACAAAGACGGACACCATGAACCTAAAGTTTATCAAGTTCATGAACCAGATATGGGAAACCCACCAACAAGTCACCACCAAGTGTGGACGCCCCATAGATGCCTTTGCGGACAAAATTGCCAACGCGGCCCATCGAGAGAGGGAAACCTCCCCGAATAGAGCCTTATGATGGCTCCATGAATGTAAAATTCCACATGGGGAGGTTCGAAGGGCAGATAGCCATATTTTCTTCGGATGAGGCCATAATGTGCAAAGGCTTAGCTGCCTCCTTCATGGGCAAGGCCTTGTCATGGATGCTGACCCTTAAGCCAAAGTCCCTTAAAAGCCATAAGCAATTCCAGAGTAGTTTCTTGAACTCCTTCGCTGGGACAGGTGAGCCCATAAGGCCAAAGACAAACCTGATAAGAGTCAAGCAGGCCGCGGGGGAAACCACCAAATCATACATTACTCGAATCAGAAAGATGTCCGAACAAATCGTGGACCTATCCGAGAGCGATATTCAGCTCTGCTTTGAGGGCGGTCTAACCTCCAGCTTCTTGAAAATGAACTTTGCCTCGGACATGCCAAAGAATGTGGAGGAGATGTATGATAGGGCCTTAGCTATCGCCTCAGCAAAAGAGCCCGCAGGCCGAATAAAGAAAGAATAGAGCATATTTCGGAGGCCGGCCAAGGATCCAGTCGCGGTCAAAGCCAGAGGAAGAATTGATATCGCAACACTTAAAAATTCAGAAGGTTGGAAGACAAAACAGTGTATACTCCCCTGACCGCACCACATGCAGCGATTTTAAAAGCTATGGAAGTCCCTCCTCCTCCTCCTCCTATGACCAGAAGACCAAAAGAGAGAAACAAGACTAAGTTTTGTGACTATCACAATGATCACGGTCACAATACTGAGGATTGCTTCCAGCTGAAAAGGATCATTCTGCAGAAAATAAATAACGGCGAGCTAGTCAACTAGGTCAAGGGTACCAACAACAATAATATGGCGCAGCCACAACGCGTCCCCAAGAGGAGAGAGAGAGAGATAATGATGATGACGAGCAAGGGACGTATGTTATCAATTTTATTGGAGTAGAGGCTCCCTCCAACACCCAGCTGTCCCATCAGATTAAGACCCTAAAGAAGGTTTTCTTGATTCCTGCCTTGGCTCCGGAAGAAGAGCAAGAGATAGGTTTCAAAAGAAGCGAACTCGCTTCCATTCCACCCAACCCCTGACCATCAAAATGAGGACCTGTCGGGAAAATATAAGCAGAGTCCTCATCAACACCGGCACGACCAGAGACATTCTCTACTATCATACGTTGGTAGAAATGAAAATGTCTGAAGTCCATCTCACATCTTACGCCGGTCTGGTCGAGGGGTTCACCAACCACATCGTCCACGTAAATGGGACAATAGACTTTGAGGTGACAATAGTGGGAAAAGCCCCTACAAAAAACTGCTAAGATCACCTCCATGGTCATATACCTACAATCCCAGTACAACGCAATACTCGGCGTCACTGCTCAGGCCGCACTGGGAATTGTTGCGTCTGTCTCCCATCAAAGGGTGAAAATCAATACACCGAGCGAAGTGGCGGTCATAAAGAACCAGCCCGAAATATTTCTCAGAACCCTCGAGGAGAAGAGGAAGTTAAAAAGTCAATCCTCCTGCTCACAAGTGTGGGGGGGGGGGGGAACAAAGCGGAGCAAAAATAAAGGCAAGTGGCCGCAGCCCGAGTTCGTTGGTATGCTCTTCTTCCATTACACAAAAACGGAGCTGAAAAAGAGCAGGAAGGAAATCGAGTTGCTGAAGGGTACGTTGATAGGGGAATCTTGTGGGATATATACAGAGAAATCATCTACTTCATGTCCGCTCTCCCAGGAGCAAGTTCCATCCCCCTAACGATCATCATTGACTCCCTCCACAACCGAGAGATAAGCGATCTCCGCCCTAACGACAAGCTTGAGGATGTGGTAATCAATGTCCACTATCCCAAGCAAAAAGTTAAGGTTGGTCTGGAAATTCATCCCAAAGAAAGAAAAATCTTGATAAAGTTCCTCAGAAAAAATTGCGATGTGTTCGTATGGAGGGTGGAGGATATGCAAGGAATCAGCGAGTACGTAATCGTTCATAAACTCAACGATAGCTCCTCCTTCAAACTCATCCACCAAAAATCAAGATACTTTTCTCCGGATAAGGAGATCGCAATAAAGGAAAAGGTAGAAAAGCTACTAAAGGCTGGGATTATCAAAGAGATATCATATCCCAAGTTGCTAGCAAACGTGGTCATGGTAAAAAATCCTAATGGGAAATGGAGGATGTGTGTTGACTTCACAGACCTTAACAAGGCTTGCCCTAAGGATTGTTTCCCTCTTCCAAGGATTAACCACTTGGTGGACTCTATAGCCGGTCATAAGGTTTTGAGTTTCATCGATGCTTACTCTGGTTGCCATCAGATCAAAATGGCTCCAGAAGATTTTGCCGCCGTAGTCTTCATCGTCGCGGGCAAGAGAATGGTCAACATCGTTTTTATGGACCAGCTAGGCAAAAATCTTGAGGCCTACATCGATGATATGGTCATTAAGACGAAGGAGAATTCCCACGAGTTCGACGTGGCAGAAACTTTCTCCAACTTGCGTCGCAACAACATGAAACTTAATCCCCTCAAATGTGCCTTTGGGCTGAAAAACACAGGAGCCACCTTCCAGAGAATGGTCAACATCGTTTTTATGGACCAGCTAGGCAAAAATCTTGAGGCCTACATCGATGATATGGTCATTAAGACGAAGGAGAATTCCCACGAGTTTGACATGGCAGAAACTTTCTCCAACTTGTGTCGCAACAACATGAAACTTAATCCCCTCAAATGTGCCTTTGGGGTAAAAGCGGGCAAGTTTTTAGGCTTCATGGTCAATCAGCGCGGAATCTAGGCAAACCCTGAAAAAATCCAAGCACTTTTAGACATAAAACCTCCTGCATGTATGAAGGATGTGCAAAACCTAAATGAGCGTATCACAACAGTTGGCCGCTTCATCTCGTGGTCTGCAGAGAAATGACTCCCCTTTTTCAAAACACTCAAAGGGGAGAAGAAGGCCAATGAGTTCGCATGGAATGAGGAATGCGATCTGGCTTTTGAAGAAGTCAAGAAATACCTCGGGCAGACCCCTCTCCTCAGTAGCCCGGTGCCCGGGGAAGAACTTTTTCTATTGCAGTAGTCGATGTTCTTGTAAGGGAGGAAGATAACTCCCAAAAACCAGTGTACTATGTATCAAAGGCGTTGTCCGCCGTAGAGGATCGTTATCTTAATATAGAGAAGTTAGCTTATAACTTGCTTGTAACTGCTCGAAAATTACGAGCTTACTTTTCTACACACCTGTAAGTGCTCCAATTTGAGTTGTTAGTATTTTCGTTAGAAAATTAACGAAAGTTTTAACATTCCTAACATTTCTAACAATTCCTAACCTCTCTAACAAAGTAAGGGTAGATTAGGGATTGCCATTTAAAGTTAAACCAAGAAAAGAATCTCAAAAAGCAAAAGAAATTGGAAAAATCCGAATTAGGCAAGTTGAAAACGTAAATCATTGGAATTTTGAATAATATTCTTCCTGTTCAAAGCCTGGAGCAAGATTTAATGCACCGTGCACGCTTTACAATACCCTTCGCGCGGATCTCGCTTGAAGTTCACAAAGTGGCCTATAAATTGAACCCTCCTCTCGCTACCACACAACACAAATCACTCACAAAGCAACAATACACTGGGCGAAAATAGAGAGAAAATGGGTGGAAATTCACTTGAATTGCCACCATTTTCTCCCCAATCTTTCCCAAATCCCACTCACTCAAAAATACTTTCAAATCACTCTCATACATACTCTCATACATACACTAACTCAAGCTCAAATCACCCTTTAGGAGGAGGATTAGAGAGAAAACATAGAGGACTTCATTGTTATCTATTTGTTTTCTCTTTGACCAACTCTAATCACCAACCTTAAACACTTTCAAACCCTAAACACATTCAAGCCTTTGAATCCATTCAAACACAAAACACAAGGAAGATAGGTATAACCTCCCTCTCCTTACCCTAAAATTCATCCATGCATGCATTTTCAAACTCCAAAATGTAGTTTGTTCATCTTCTTGCCCTAGATCCAAGAAGATCACCATGGAAGTTCATCTCCATGGTTGATCTTCTACAAGGATCAACATTCTCTTCAAAGTGTTCTTACTTACTTGCAAATGCATTTTCAAAACCCTAAAAAACATTTTCATACATCAAATCTCATTTTTAAAGGATAAAATTCCCCTTCCCAAGCAAATGAAGTGCTTAGTCCTAATGTACCCCAAGGATGGTTTGATATAGTTGATTCACCACTAAAATGTCAAGTGATCACTAATTAAAACCTAGGGAAATGGGGACAAGCATGGATGCAAAACCCCCTTAAAATCATGCTTTTCTTCTTAAGAAAGTTGCTGTCCAGTAGCAATTTTCTAAGACCTCTGTCCATGATCTAATTTTTTGGACACAGATAAACTTGGAATTTGGTGTTGACTACAAAACACTTTTTGTAGCCAACATACATATATTTCCAGAAATATTTTTATTTTATTTTTTGCGTGAGTAAAACTCCATTTTTCAAATTTTCTTTTAAAGGTCAGTTCCTCAGTCTCTGGAAATCCAGATTTCACATCTGAGATTTCCAGAAGGTTTTGGTCTACCAAATCACCTCCAAATGGGAAAGTTATTTTACAGAAACCTTATTTAAGGTGTTTTGAACAACTTTCATTCTCGTAATTTCCCCAGATTCTGAGATTTTTTAGCCCTTAAACCCATTTTAAAATAAAGTGTCCACTGCCTTTTTCATTCTGACAGAATTGGTTTTCAACTTCAAAAAATCTTTTGAGTCCCAAAACTCAACCGAAAAATCACACCAAAAATCATGGGATTTGTTCAAAGTCTAATAAAGAGTTCCCAATTTTTACTTTTCAGTTTCAACTTATTTTGGCTAAAACACACACACACACACACACAAACAAATGATTTTGAATGTTTGGAAGACTCGTTTTACGAGGCATTCCGGGTGCACACTAACGTCCTTCCCGGCGTGTAACGTGACCTCCGAACCCAAATCTCTTATTTCGGGCATTTTTCAAAGTTTTGGCCCTTAAAACAAAAATGGCGTGGCGACTCCGTTTGATTTCAAAAATCGGGTACATCACAGTGGCGACTCCGCTGGGGAAGTAAGCTTTATTTTAAAAAAAATGGTATTTGGTATATTGGTGGAAACCATTAAACTTCCCGTTATCGCCTCCTAACACGAGTCGGGGATAAATTGTGGTCTAACAATTCCACGTACCGGTATCATTGTTTTCAAAAAAAAAAAAGCTTTTGAGGGTCAAGCTTCCGTCCCGGCATTTAAAATCATTTGTGGTGTGTGTTGGTTTTTCACATTTTCGTGTTGTTTTGGTCGCCTCGGAAAAGTCAAAATTTTGACTATCGGACCCGTTGACTTGAATTTTGAATTATGTGTTTATGTGCTTATGTGTGCATTTACCTTCAAAAAAAAATTTTCAAAAAAAAAATCAAAAAAAAATTCAAAAAAAAATAAAATAAATATTTTCAAAAAAAAAGAGAGAAAATTTTCAAAAAAAATCATGCATCATTCTTTTTAAGACACATGAAAAATTTCTATTTTACTCAGAAAAAGATGATAGACTGCTTGCACACTACGCGCACGTGACCTTACACTGCACACTACGTCCCTAACCCGGGGAAATCCCTGTCGCGGCCCGTTTGGTCTTATTACGCCTCTCGGTGCAAGCACGGGACTACCCAAACATCCCATGGAGCCTCGTGTCGACCATGCACTTGTCCGTGACACACTTTGTCCGAGACCCGGTTGGTTTTTAGTCCGGTCTGTGTCATGCCCTGTCTGTGTATAGACCTTTCCTTTCAAGTCTTAGTCGGCATACCAAGTCAATATCTTTCGGGGACCCTAATCAGTCGAAGTTCTGCCGGTTTTCCGTCACGGACTTTGACCAGATATTGACTGGCGCCTTGACTTTGACTCCGACTGGCACAAATTATACACTGACTCCCAGCATGACACTGAGTCATCAAGGATTAATGATTATTCCATGCCTAATTACGGCCTAATTGACGACAAGTCAAGATCAATTGTGGACATTTATCAGTCCAAATCATGCCGACTTTTTGACGAGCCCTCGGACATGATCTTGACTTTGACGTCAGCTTTGTCCGTAATTTACATCGAATGCTCGTTAAAACTCGATTACCCGCCAGGCTTTTAGGATCGTTTTCATTTTCGGTCGGTGGGACCCGCTTGCCCTATAGGACCCTCGCCCGGGCCGCCCACCCCGGGAAGTCGAAATACAGTGGAATACGAGGGGCTTATAGACGTAGTGATGGGGCCCACTGATCCAGGATCCAGAGTAGTTTGCGAAAAAGAAGAGCAATCTTTTCCAACCGATTAGGTTTAATAAAACATGTTTTAAGTAAATTTAAACGAATAATCGCATGTTGCATGATCCCTAAGCCTAAACACCAACCTGTTTCGCTTTCCCGAGTCTGAACCACACCCTTTTGTGCCTCCCACAGTAAGCAAAGTTTGGATCAAGACCCCGGGTCATCATTTGCTCAGCTCAGTCATTCCGGAGTCAAATACTTCATCAGTTTCCTCCTTTGCTTCAGCTCAAAGTTTCGTAATGGCCAACTCGTAGGAGAACTCGTGGGGACGTACAACTCCGCACCCCGAAAATCCGCAAAGTGCCGAGCAAAGTGGAATCGATGTTGGAACAGATAAGACAACATCAAGAGGCTCAGATCGCCGCTTATTGGAAGGTATCGAAACCGTGGGCTAGCAATTGTTTGCAACCCTAATGGAACCTTTACGGTTGATGCGAAGATTGGAACTAATTACCCTCCCGGGCATGCCAATTACCGTCAAATGCTCTGTTCCCTTTCGTGTGGAACTACTAATGGGCCAAGCATCCCCCAGCCTATCACTCAGCCTGCCTCTTGGCCTCATTGTATCAATACTCCTCGACAGTTCGATATTGGTCAACTTCCCCGCGCCTCTCGGTTTTCACCTTTGGGTTTCAATCGCCGTTTCGCCCGCAGCCTTGGAATGGGCCGGGCCGCTACTCCAAAACCTCGCTCTCGGCCCGAGCCATCGGGCCGGAATTGGTCGGCTCAAGACATCTCGGCCCTACACTCGATACTCCTCAACAACCCGATCTAGGTCAACCTGCCCCCGGTGCCTCTCGTGTCTCACCACCAGGATTGCATCGCTAGCTTTCGCCCCACACTTGGAAGGGGTCAGCTTACTACTTCACAACATCACCGGTTCGGGTCATCATCTCGGAATGGGTCACCATGACTTCTCAAGCCCAGCTAGCTTGACATGGCTCCGCAAGCCATTTTGGGACAGCTTCGCTTCTCGTGCTCCATGGTTCGGAAGGGACCAGCTTGCTTCCTCCAATTCTCGAAGCACACTTGCCCCTATGATACTACAAGATCACATGGGCCACCAGGCTCTTATCACCACTTTATCAGGTTTACCGTGTTCACAACATCCTCCAAGCTCTACCTCGCCCCTCCGGTTGGGAAGTCCGACAAGGTCAAATGCTCCTCATAAAATTCTCCACCCGGCTGTTACGCAAGCTGCTCCTGCTCATCAAGTACAGTATGCACATTACCCTTGTAGTCACGTTCTTCAGTGTGGTCAAGACACGTTCAGTCCTACTGTTACGATGCCGCAAACTTCATGTCTTCAGCAGCCTTCTGGATCCGCACTCACTGCTCCTTGGTATCCACCCATTACGAGCCATGTATCCTCATCTTCTAAGAATCGTGCCTTATGAGGAGGGTTACGGTCACGCTTTTAATGCTCAGACTGTCATCCCTCCCATCAGAGTACTTCCTACTGTGGTTTCATTTACTGATGCCAATCTTGTGGCGGTGTCCTGCAGTCCCAGTGTTCCTATTGACTCGTCCAAAGGATTATTGAAAGAACCAATTAATAAGGTACAAGAAAAGCCTAGCAACGAGAGTATCGACGATCGCTCGACTCGGGCCATCTCACCATACCAATCTTGTGTATCTGACACGAATGAGTTTTACAAAAGGTCAAATCTCGACGATTACATCGATGATTACATCAAAAGGGTTCGTGCACGGGAAAGCACTACGGGTCGGAACATGTCTCACCGCTATAAACCTTACCCTTCCAACACGGCTGCAACATCCATCAAAGGAAAGAAGGCATTGTGTACAAATGACGGCATCCAAAAGCAACCAAGAAATGGTGGTCCTCTAAGGCAACGAGAACATTTTGATGATTTTGGGATGCCCATGGGCTTAATTTTCAAGGGTTTAGTAAAGGAAGGCCTTTTGGAGCCCCTCAGGGACTACCATCCAAGGAGCTCAAATGCACCCCTCGACATGAGTAAGCACTGCGCCTTCCATGATCATTTTGGCCACACGACCGACAACTGCACAGTCTTGAAGAAAGCGGTTCAAGGGTTAATCGAAGCGGGCAAGCTTGAGCGCCCCAAGGGACCAAAACCGGCCAACCCTGTTCAGAATGGTGACCAATTCTCGAATCAAAGAGCATTAAGAGTTCATTCTCCCCCAAAGGAGAAATCACATCCCAAGGATTTGGGTGTTCCCTTAAGCAAAGTTTTAAATAGCTTGCTAAAGCAGGGTCTCCTCGAACCCATGAGAAACTATCAGCCCAAGGATCCCAAAATCCCTTTGGACACCACCAAGCATTGTGCTTTCCACCGCATCACGGTCATGTAACCGATAACCGTACGCCTTTGAGAAAGGCAATTCAGGGATTAATTAAGAAGGGCAAACTCGAGCGCCTCAGTGATCTCAACCCTGCCAATGATCATTTCCCAAACAACACGAATGTAAACATGATCGAGTTTTATGATTCAAGCTCTGTGAATTCAATAGACTTTGTCAAGCCAGATGATTTAGTCGCAACAAATGTTGAGAATGGATGGTTTGACTGCCACAAGCATGTGACCATGGCAAAGCTGGATTTGGTGAAATGCTTTGAACTCTCGCCCTCCGATAAGTTCACGACTGACGCCAAGGGTAAATGGGATGATAATGATCTGATGACAGATAAGGCAACCGTCAGGGCCGGTGAGCGATGAATTCCTTGAAGTTACCAAAGGCAAGCATAGTCTGTCAAATTTGCTTCCAACGCTGAAGGATAGAGACGTGGTCCAACAACAAAGAGTAGCTAGACTAGGGGCTACCCATCCTTTAATATTAAAACAGTCTTTTAGTCAACCTTCGTAGGTTCTAGTACTTTCTTCGTTCAATCAAGTCCTCCTTGGACATTGTAGTTAATCTTAAATTTTCCGTAAAAGAGTCTTTTTCTTTTCTTGCTAGACTTGAGACATTATTTGCACACCTACATTACATTTAATGAAATGGTTTTATTTTAAATGATCACTCGCATTGCCCAACAAATAATCTCTGGAAATGATTAAGATTTTAATTAATTGGTGCGAGAAAGTCAACTAATGCCCTCCCTATACACTTTCCTTACCTCACAAAGGCCTCCATCAAGACATACACTTTTCAAAACATGTCTCCATCATCACCTTGACCAAGTCGACAACGGTGGCAGCATCAAAGAACAACAAAAGACCACTCAGCATCGGAAGATTGATCCCATGTCGACAAAAACCCATGGGCTTGCCTTCGCCCTCTGTAGCGATGCGTGAATTTTGAAATAACAGAGTCGCCACCTATATTATTTGTTTGGAAACATAGGAAAACCATTTTGAAAAGAGATTTGAGGGTTCGGGGGTTAAGTTATCGAATGGGTAGGTCGAGGAGCATCCATTCCACCCAATCCGGAGATCGGTCTTGCCAATTGAGTATTATCAATCTTTTTAATTACTAATTAAATAAAGAACAAGAAAACCCTAATCAATTTCTTGATTAGGAATGTCGGATTGTACGCTTCGAGATCGCCTTCATCGATTGAAGGGACTCTAGGCTAATCCTTTTGATGGGATTACACCACTCTAAAAGCCAATAGAGAGAGATTAAGAAGATAAGAGTAAAAGTATAGGATTTTACCTAGTTTAGGGAGGATTTGATTTAGAACGTGGTTCTAAGATGTTTTCTCGATCGAGAAGTGATTTGGGCAGAGTTTCGACTCAATATGAGAGTCAAGTCGTGATGCGGACAGAGCTTCGCCTTGATGCTAGGCTTGAGCCTTGATGTTCGTCAATCAACGTGGTTGAAGGACGAATTTATGAGTTATTTGTGAGTGATTTGAAGGAATCTTTCGTGGAGAGAAACCAACAAATTGTGTGTGTTGTGTGGAATTCTGGCTCTTTGAAACAGTGGAAGTCACCAAGTATTTATAGGGGTTTAAGAGGTAGAGGTGGAGAGGTAAAACACTCCTAGGAAGCTTCCAGAACTCAATTCTGATTGGAGAACCGGATTAGATGAGGTTTATCAAGAAAAGAGTTTGGGACGGAGAAGAATTGTGATTCTGCACATCCTGTCGAGGGGATATCTCGCGCGAGATATGATATCTCGTGCGAGATAACTAGTCATTTGACTATTTTGTCCTCTTCAGTTGTTCCGTTAGTCAGTTAGGTCCAAAACTAACGAGGTTAGTTAGAAACTTAACGAAACATGACGAAACTAATGTGCTTTCATCAAAACACAAAAGAGAGACGAAGAGTAGTGTAATCATGAATTATTGGTTCAGAATGGGGTGTCTACAGAGCCCCTCGGCGACAGGTCTTATGAAAGAAGAAGTGTCGTCGATAGAAAAGACATCATTCTGAACATTGGGATGGTCGTGCCGCACGACTGCCTACGTATCTCTAAGAGAGAATCAGACCAAATGTAGTTCGACTCCAAAACACTAAAAAGGCTATTTTAGGTATTTTGAAAAGCATTTTTTGAAAATCGAGGAGGGATTTTTTTTTGAAAAGGTAAAATCATACTGAGGAATCAAGGACTTGACCCAATTCTGAAGATACCCGGTTTGTTGATGAAGTTGTTGAAGTGCGCCGTCTGAGGTTACTGACGTAGCTTGTTGTTGCCGAGGTCACGGACTTTGTTGTCGTTGCCGAGGTCACGGACTTTGTTGTCGTTGCCGAGGTCACAGACTTTGAAGTTTGCTGCCATCACAGACTTTGAAGTTGTTGCCGAGGTCACGGACTTTGAAGTTTGCTGCCATCACAGACTTTGAAGTTGTTGCCGAGGACACGGACTTGAAGTTTGCTGCCATCACAGACTTTGAAGTTGTTGCCGAGGTCACGGGCTTGAAGTTTGCTGCCATCACAGACTTTGTTGATGTTGCCGAGGTCACGGACTTGAAGTTTGCTGCCATCACAGACTTTGTTGATGTTGCCGAGGTCACGGACTTGAAGTTTGCTGCCATCACAGACTTTGTTGATGCTCCACTCGAGGTCACAAGTGTCACTGTTGTTGCCAAGGTCATGGACTTGAAGCTTTTGGTTGAGATGAAGGTTCTGTCGGCCCCTGTAATGCAAGGATATATGCATGCTAGATCTTGGATAGACCCAAATGATTCTTACCTTTCTGTACTTGTCAGCACATAAAGATTCCAAGTAGATTTTTTTTCAGATTTTAGTTGTTTGAATGGACTTACGTGGTGGTGCTCACGTCTGTTCGTGTAAATGGCCGGTCGGACATTTTGGTGGTGAGTTTATGTATGAGTGTATGGTATACAGACATGTAGGGACATGTGTATGGATTTGTATTTGAGAGGGGTGAAATATATGAGTGAACTTGTGTATGACAAGTTGGGACCAAATCAGGTTTATGCAGAATCTGTTGCTAGTCAGCGAGGCTGAATTGTTGTAGAATTTTGATGAGTATCCTTTTGTGAACACATCTAGGTCTGTTGCGAATCTCCATTCTTAATTCTCCTTTGAGTCGTGTCTCTAGGAGGCAAACGACTACAAATCTGTCGACTGTCGTAATGGCTTTATGTCCAAGGCCCTTTGGTGTCTCAAGCCCCAAGTTGTTTGCAAGTGGTAGATGACTTTGTGAACAGGCTTGTGAAGCTGCTCTCTTTGATTTGAAGGTGATCGAAGAAGACTCTCCTTGTTGATTTGATTTGAAGAAGATCGAATGACGCTCGATGAAGAAGGCTGAAGAATACTCTCCCTTTGTCCTTTGATTTTTTTTCTTAGTGCGCACCCTGGTTTTTGCCTAGACCGCCCTTTCGGGTTTTCAATCTAGCGGGTATCTCTTTAGCGTCTTTTTTTTTTCATTTTTTTTTGAATAGTATGTGTACTCGAAGAGAACTCAGAGAGAGAAAATCTTATTAAGGAGAGAGAAATGAGATCTCAAGTTTAGTTGAGGAGAGACAGACTCTATTCTTTGGAAGGTGATCCAAACATTGACTATTTGGAAAAGTGAATTCTCTAATGATGAGAGTGAGAAGCAAAGAGGAAAGCCCCTAATGCAGATTTGATTATTTTGAAGAGTTTGAAGTAGAGATTGACTGGGGGAGGAAAGGTTAGGAAGCCCCAGTTTTGATGCTTGGATTTCAAGAGTGTGTATGAGAGTGACTAACAGGAATCCCCTAGACTCAACAAAGAACGCTACATGGCTCAAAGGTCTAGAAAAGTTGTTCTACTTTTAATGGACCGTGTATCATCTAAAAGTTTGAGAAGAAAGCCAATCATTAGTATGACTTAAGGGTAAACATTTTTCTTGATACTGAAAGTCTTCTTCACTTGATGTAGGAGAATTTTGAGGAATCCTCTTTTCTTTTGTTGGTATCACTTCACTCCTCTTCTTTGTGGGAGAGTCCTTCTTGCCTTTGTTGAAATTCCATCCTTGTTGTGGGGCGATGAAGGCTTGAGAGTTTTTTTTTTTTTTTTTTTTTCGATGCTCTATTTTTGCCTAGGACGAATTGAGGAGTTTCGTCCTAGCGAGCTTTTTTTTTTTTTTTTTTTTTTTTTTTTTTTTTGTACTCTCAAAGCCTTGAGTTGAGTAGCCCCACTCTTCTTGGGATGAATGTTGACAGCAGCACCTTTGGCTTTCTTCGTTTGTTAAACTTTTGACTTTCAGTAGGGGTAATGTTTAGCCCTTAAGCTTCCTAAGGACAAATTTCTTCTTAAACTCGCTTAGAAGTCTCTATTTTTGCGATGATTTAGGAAATGGAGGGTCCATTATTTTGCATGAGTTAAATGATATTCATGAGGTAGAACAATTTTAGTGAAAGTGTTTAGGAAGGAAATGACTTTGATTAATTAAAACAGACTCGATAGTTTAGAAGACACAAACTAGAGGAGGTGAGGAGTACTAGAAAGACAGAACGACTCTTCGAGTTCATACTTGGAAATTTAAAACCTAATCTACTTCTATCAAAGGAGAAAGGGAGAGGATAGTGGTAGCCCTAAAGCGGTAAGTGTTGATTTCTTCTTGGAGCTTCATCTTCTTCATGGAGTGCGAGGAAGAGGATTGGTGATGACGTTGGGACGTTCTAGATCTCCATTGTCAAAGAGGTCTTGGATGATGTCCTTCAAGTGGTGGCAAGAGTTGGTGTCGTGGCCGGTGAAGTTGTGGTACTTGCAGAATAAGTGATGAGCATGATTCGGACCCATATCCTTCGGAGGACCACCTTCCCTTGGTTTGATTTTTTCATTCTGGACAAGCACATCGAAGAGTTCTTCTTGAGTGATTCCTTCAATTTTGTCGTAGTGCCTCTTTTTCTTTTCGGGAGGAGGGACAGCAGAATACTTTCCGGTGTTGGGGCGGCTGAGTGCAATAGCGTTGACTGAAGCATCCTTACTTGTGGTGGGCTTGTTGTAGCGGAAAGTACTTTCCTTCTTTTTGCTTTTTAGGAAGTCGTCAACCCTAATTCCGGACTCGAGGAGTTCATTGAAACTAGGAAAGTAGTTACCGGCGAGCTTCTCTTGAAATTCATCACGAAGGCATTGAAGGAAGATGTGGATTTGCTCTTTGAGAGTAGGCCTTTCGACAATTTCAGTAAGTTTGAGTCTCCATCTTCTAGCAAATTCAGCAAAGGACTCATTGGCATGTTGTTTGGTTTGTTCAAGATCCCTCCTAGTAGGGAGGTAAGTGGAGTTGTCTTCAAACTGCCTTTGGAAGACCAAACATGCGGACGACCAATCGAGCCTTGTAGTCGTAGGAAGAGACATGTACCAATTCCTTGCAGCACATTCTAAAGTTTGAGGAAAGCATTGGGCCAAGATTGTGTTATCAACGCCCATTGGAAGCATAGCCCAAGTGTAGGTCTCAACATGAGCTCGAGTACAGGTAGTACCATTGAACTTGGCAATATCGGGTGTCTTGTACTTGCGAGGAAACTTGGTGATGGATTGTTGAAGAGCATCGGGATCAAATGGAACGAATGACCCCCCCTTGGAAGTGTCAAGAGTCGCAAGCTTCTTCTCGAGGTAGTTCTTAGTAACATGGTCACCAAGTTTAGTAGTTTCACCACTGCCTTCTTTCTTGGCTTTAGTGCCCTTGGAGGTATGTCCTTCGTCATCGGAGGATGAGGAGGAAGAGGAAGAGGATGATTCGAATTCTTTTTCTTGCTTGACTTCTTGGTTTTTCTATTTATTTTGGTGTAGGATTCCTCCTCATCGGAGGAGGATTCCTCTTTCTGCTTTTGCTTTCTGCCTTTCTTGACTTTCAACTCGTGGAGTTCTTTCATGAGGGCAGCCATTTGGGCATTTTGCTCATCGATTTGCTTACTTTGTTCATCCAACCTAGTCATGGCTTCAATGAGTTGGACCTTAGCATCGTTGAAATCGGCCTCGGTGGTAGAAGGAGAAGCAGACATCGTGTCGAGCTTTGGCGAAGAACCTAGACGTGTAGCAACCGTTTTAAACCATGATCGAGTCCCAACAAGTCGGCTGAATAGGGTGAATGAAGGCTTGAAGGTTTGAAGGTTTTGGCCAAAACACGAAAAGACCGAACACTTATCTCGTACGAGACAAGTAGTCTCGCGCGAGACTTCACCACGGAAAGTCACAATTTTCTGATTTTAATCCTAATTTTGGTCGGACGGAAAATCCGTTTTGGGGGTTTCTAAAGTTCAAGAACCAAACCTAGGGACCTAGGGGTCGGAGTAATCCAAAGTAACATCAAGTTTTGTGCAATAATTTTGATGAGAAAATTTTCTCTTTTTTAGGGGCAAATCCGAAGGGACAACCGTAGGGACGTTTTCGAAGGGACAATTCCGAAGCGACAGTTTATTGATTTCTTTTCCGTGGATTATTGCACAAAACGATCTTGACAAGGGATTACAAGGACTCCAAGATCAAATCGACCGGTCAAGGAGTGTCTTAAAAAGTCAATCTACATGATATGTGGCGATGCAGGGCTGGAAGGCTAGGCTCCCCGCGATATGACAATCTAGGTGGATTGAATACGCGGAGTGGGATGATCCAACTTCGGAGAGACCGGCGACTAGATGGTTACCGTCATCCGTCCTTAGTGTGGGTCCCGGGTTTATAGAGGGTATGTAGTGCAATGACAGTTATATATGAGTGCGCGTGTGTGAGAGTCAATCTAGGTGATAGAGTAAAATAGAAAGTTTTATTTTTTTTGAAAACAAAAGAAAACAGATAATGGCCGCACCAAGTGGTTGCCTACGTTTCTCCCAAATTAGGAAGACTCAGGCCGTCGTAGTTCCACTTAAAGAGAGAGAGAGAAGGAATTAAATTAATTTAAATTACAACTCCCGAATCCTCCATGGACCGGATTTTAAATTAAAAAACCAATCGCACGCAGGTATATAGTTCGAGTAATTAAAATTATTCTACCCTGCAAAACCAAGTTAGTACAAGCAAAATAGAAATAATAATTATTTTGATTTTTCTGAAATTTTTTTTGAAAATTTTTGAAACTGGAAACTGTTTTCTTTTGATTTTTTTTTTTTTTTTAATAATGTGATCAACCTTTTAAACTGAAAGTCAACCAAGTCCTTTTTTATTTGTTTGTGGTCAAACGTTGAAAAGGACAACAAACAAACCAAATCCCTTTTTTGTTTTTGTTTTTAATGTTACTGTGCACCGCCAGAGTGGAATACTTTGTTTTTAGAACCGCATGAAAGTATCGCGCGAGATATGTTATCCCGCGCTGGATAATCTGTCAGTACAAGAATTTTTTTTTTTTTTTTGAAAACAGTGTCGAAAAATTCCAAAAAATTCCAGAAAAATCAGATTTTTGCAGAAAAATAAAAAGATTGATAATATTCAATTGTGCGCAAGTCTAACCCTCTTAATTAATTGTCCCCATCGGAGTCGCCACTGTAGCGATGCGTGAATTTTGAAATAACAGAGTCGCCACCTATATTATTTGTTTGGAAACATAGGAAAACCATTTTGAAAAGAGATTTGAGGGTTCGGGGGTTAAGTTATCGAATGGGTAGGTCGAGGAGCATCCATTCCACCCAATCCGGAGATCGGTCTTGCCAATTGAGTATTATCAATCTTTTTAATTACTAATTAAATAAAGAACAAGAAAACCCTAATCAATTTCTTGATTAGGAATGTCGGATTGTACGCTTCGAGATCGCCTTCATCGATTGAAGGGACTCTAGGCTAATTCTTTTGATGGGATTACACCACTCTAAAAGCCACTAGAGAGAGATTAAGAAGATAAGAGTAAAAGTATAGGAGTTTACCTAGTTTAGGGAGGATTTGATTTAGAACGTGGTTCTAAGATGTTTTCTCGATCGAGAAGTGATTTGGGCAGAGTTTCGACTCAATATGAGAGTCAAGTCGTGATGCGGACAGAGCTTCGCCTTGATGCTAGGCTTGAGCCTTGATGTTCGTCAATCAACGTGGTTGAAGGACGAATTTATGAGTTATTTGTGAGTGATTTGAAAGAATCTTTCGTGGAGAGAAACCAACAAATTGTGTGTGTTGTGTGGAATTCTGGCTCTTTGAAACAGTGGAAGTCACCAAGTATTTATAGGGGTTTAAGAGGTAGAGGTGGAGAGGTAAAACACTCCTAGGAAGCTTCCAGAACTCAATTCTGATTGGAGAACCGGATTAGATGAGGTTTATCAAGAAAAGAGTTTGGGACGGAGAAGAATTGTGATTCTGCACATCCTGTCGAAGGGATATCTCGCGCGAGATATGATATCTCGTGCGAGATAACTAGTCATTTGACTATTTTGTCCTCTTCAGTTGTTCCGTTAGTCAGTTAGGTCCAAAACTAACGAGGTTAGTTAGAAACTTAACGAAACATGACGAAACTAATGTGCTTTCATCAAAACACAAAAGAGAGACGAAGAGTAGTGTAATCATGAATTATTGGTTCAGAATGGGGTGTCTACACCCTCATGTCCTTCGAAAAAAAAAAGAGCAAAATCAAAAGCTTCAAAAAAAAATGAGGCCAAGGACCCAGCACCTCCGATCAAAGGCTTGACATATGGGCAAAATTAAAGCCTGAAGAACGAAAGTTGTCGACAACAAGGGAGCAGTTAAAGCAACGGCAAAAACATATCATAAGCACTTAAGCTGCATCCAAAATATTTCTCCCCCGATAAAGGACGACGATTAAGAAGCAACAGAATCGCCAAAATACCTGTCAAACTGACTTGTCGAGGAATCACCTCAAGGCCCGTACCTTATCATCCAAACATCCTATCCGAACCTTTTCACCAATAGTACCACAAATGTTCATACCCCTTTTCCAAAGCCAAACACAGTTCAAACCCGAACTACGGCGACCTGAGCTCCTTATATTAAGGGGAACGTAGGCAACCAGAAATGGTCCGGTCATAAACATATCCAAATCCCAAGAAAATTCGGTCTCATCAATGGCCTCTCATGTGCACAATCTTTCTTCGCAATTCGCCAACTTAACCCTTGGTATTGGTCGACTTTCTCCTCATGATTAATCAAAATGTTTGTTCATATCGAGATTAGAGGTGTGAGTAACCCGAACATTAATAAAGGGTTTTAAGCAATCTTGTGATCATTTTGAATAAAACATGTTTTCAGATGTCTCAACAAGTCTTCTTTTTCTACATTATAGGAAAAATAGAGCTAAACACTAATTTTCTGTCAGCAGGGGCTTCCATACACTTTTACAAACCTTTCTACACTTATGCTCTCTCAAAAGAGTCAAACCCAAAGCGAGTTCTTTTGTGCCTTCATCAAATGAGGCCATCAAATAATACAAATCGGGGATTCGTCCCCACTTTTTGAAAAAAAAAATGCCCCTGCAGGTATACATTCCTAAATTGTCTTGCTTTTACATTTTCTTTCGGTTGACTAATTGACTAAAGAAAATAATAAAGTAAATATAGAAGGATGGGCTGCCTCTTTTGCTACACGATAATTCAATTTTGCATTAGAGTTGCACTGTACTCTTTGAGGGAGGACTTTCGTCAAGCCATTTGTTTAGAGTGGGGCTTCTCTAGTCACGCCGGTTCTTCACTTTGCTACAAGATGGGCTGAGTCTTTGTTTAGACTCATCTCAGTATCAGTCTGCAATGCCTACCAAGTTTGTGTCAGATTCACAATCATGAGACAAAGGCTCTACCAAGTCACTTCTTCAAAATCAAGACTTCGCAAACACATTTCCACAGACCAAGGCCTCGCCAAGCAAAGTGAGATTTGATCCCCATGTTGGTCATGGGTTTGTCAAGTACAGTTCTTTAATGTCCAAGGTCGAGAACGGAATTTTAATCAGAACCAGGGATTCATCATGGCTAATATTAAAATCCCTTGGACCAATCAGAATGAGGTGTTGATGATCAATTTTGGAAGGTGTCAGGAATTTTGGTTTGACGATTGCCCTCAACCCCGATGGGACTTTCACGATAGAAGAGGAAGAGGATCCCCATCCCTATCTCGGCCAGACAGACTACCGCCAAATGCCACCACCTTCCTTACATGGAACCTCCACCGGGCCACGCTCTTCTCAACCCGTGGATCGATCATCCTTTCGGCCTCGGTCCGGTATACATTCACAGCTCGATGCAGGACGGTCGTTTGGGGAAACAAATTGATTTCAGCCCGATTTGGGCCGGCATGGTGTGCCTCAATACACTGGGGTCAGCTCGGTATGTCGCAACAGCTTTGGTATGCCTCGGCGGCTCGGTACGAGATCGGTCGGGGGCTTCTCGGTTACATCGGCTTGGTATGACTTCTCGGTTGGGTTTAGGACGGCGGTCAACTATGGATCGCTTGAACTTCTCACCGAGCAGCTGAATGCCTCGACAAAGAACTCCAAGCCAAGACAAATGGGCCCCCGCACCGCACAAATCTCACAAGATCCCTTCATGACCGTCTCAACGGGACAAAGAAACCCCAAATACGTACTCATCTGGACCCATGCGCCCGACGTGACCGATCGGGCCACAGCCTCGCGGGGCAAAATCGCACGGAATGTCTTCTCATGGTTGGGGTTACCTCGGAATGCCACAAAGAAATTGGAATCTCACCTCGCTTGGGACCGATCAATCAGACCTTCGCAGAACAGCTTGGAATGCCTCCACAGCCTGGGTCCAGTGGCAATAGTCGGGAGCCCCTCCTCGTAATGATGCTAGCTCACCGCTCCTCACACCGGCTTTCACAAATCCATTCCTCAAGCTTCGATGGGTTACCAAGCCTCCATCCCAGCTTCATCGTAATCACCAGACCGCAGCACTTCCCGGTTATGCACCTTCATCCATGCAATTCAACAATCGTGGACAACTCCCGCACTTAAGCCTACTTATGGGCCTCATTCCGAAACCCGAGCTACCCGGCTACATCGCTTGCCTCCACCCTCCTTGCCAATTGAAAATCAACAAAGCAAGCCGCAAGGCTCTATCCCTTCGCCCGTGCTCCTACTCACACTCCCTGGGTAATTTGGGCCAAGGACGTTTTCACTTACGCCCCGGACCAGCCGTTCCCTCCTCCACCCGCCCGCCGCCGCTTGAATGCCACGGTTCCACCACAAGACCCTCATCTGGCCTGGTTCATGGAACAACACAAGGGAATGAAAGCGCAGATTGCCGAATTGACCGCTAAGAAATCTGCCTTCCGGCCTACGGACCCAGACTCCATTGCTCCCCTGCCCCACAAATTCGTGATGCCTAATATGGACCTCTCTGACGGGACTGCATGCCCGAAGACTCATCTGGACACATATGCCTTGGCAATGGAGGCCAAAGGGTGCACCAATCGCCAGCTTGATCGACTATTTCGCCTCTCCTTGACATCCAGTGCTTTAAAATGATTCTTCCGCTTAAAACCCGAGGCCAGGGCTACATGGGACCAGATCACCAGTGCCTTTACAGAGAAGCATAAAGCTAATTTGGAGTGGGAAACAAATAGAGTTAACCTGCAGATAACAGTGCAGCGTTTCGAGGAGAATATCGGTGACTTTTACAAGCATTGAAACCTCAAGTTGAGTAAAATGACCAACCCTCCTTCTAATGAGAAACAATTGGACATATTTCAATCATGCCTGGAAGCCTCATTTGAGAAAGCCCCTCGCAACTTCCCCTACCCAGATCCGCATGCGACGGTCGGGCCTGGGCTAAAGTTTGACCAACAAGAAGCCACCGCTCCTACTTATCGGTACCAAGCTTCGCCCTAACTCAGCTCCTGTCCTACCCCAAAAGGCAAGGAAGCAATTAATTATGCGGGCCAGGATCGCAACAATGCCACTCCTCTCATGCCAAGGAAAGGTGATGTGCCCAAGCCGCGGAGCCTTAAGCTCGAAGATTTCAGGATACCTCTCGAGCAAAGTCTTTCAAGGACTTGTGAAGGAAGGTCTCGACTGCACCTTTGGACAACCATCGCCCCATGGATCCCGATAGACACAACTAAACTCTGTGCTTCCCACTAGTATCATGGGACGAAGAAGGGCGGCATGAGAACCGATCGAAAAGGATACCCCAAGGGCCCAACACAGCCAACAATCCATTCCCTAAGAAAAACCATAGGGTGAATATGATTGAAGCCACGAACAAGCCAAGTGCCACTATGGCTAACGGTTCCCATATGGAAGACACCCTTCGAAGGGAGGATTCTAGTTGCATAGTTGTTGTCAAAGATGGATTTCTCACCCATGACGTAATGCCGCAATGAGTCCGGGGGTCACATCAACTTCACCTCGAGGTCTCTCACGTTGATCGATCGGCTTGGTACTTCATCGCATGTCAATTTTACGGTCAAACCTTTAATTGGACCTCTCTGTAGTGACGCTTTGTTGAACATGGGACCTCATCAAATCATTCAGAGAAAGATCCTGTGGCTTTCGGAATGGGGCTTCATCAAGTCACACCTATCTTCAGAAGAAAGACCTAGTCACCTCAACAACTGCCTTGGAGTTTCAGCTTTAGAACTTGGTATACGGCGACTCCCTGCATCATCAAAAGTTGAGAATCAGGCATCTCCTCATATCAGCATTTCGCCAAATCATTCTCCAAATTTATGTCAAATCACAACTAACCCAAGCTAAAGAGGGTTCATTCATATCAACATACTTTGATGCTAGAGCCTGTCAAAGACGCCTTCAAATGTCCAAGACTCGAAAAGAAGTTTCAATCGAGACCCGGGTTCAAATCCAACTCCATCCCAAGATCAAAATTGAGGTCCGCATGATACCGCCGACCTACAACAAGACCTCATCAATGACATGCAATTCAGTCCGCGGCCAAAGGATATCACCCCACCAGCTCAAAGCTTGTCCCAAACAGTCCACAACACATACAAAACCTCTCACCACATGCATCCCCACAAAAATCTCCCCAGGGCTCATGTAGCATGCAAAACATGAATCAATAAAAAAAAAACCCTAAGCGATCGCGAATCATTTTAGTTCTATGCATGCATCCATCATCATAAATGTCATATGTGCATTTGTCCTTCTACTAACAAATGTAGCAATTCAAGCACGAAAGACCAGTTTTCCATCACTGCCCGAAGCCACCCCGCAACAAAGATGGTCTCCACCGAAGCGTAATTCCAATAACTTCAACAAATGACTGATACCTCAGACACATTAGGACAACACCACCTTGGCTCCAGGTCTACAGTGCATCAAGTCCGTGAAGACACCTTCCGACATCTCCAGTTCGGCAAAGGCGACCTCCAATGTCCACAAATGGATGAAGACAGCCTCCAGCATCTACAGTTTGGCAAAGATAGTCCCCAAAGACAAGCTCCGGCGTCTGCAACTTACTAAAGACGACCTCCAAATGTCCACAAATGAATTAAGACAGTCTCCAGCATCTACAGTTTGGCAAAGACAAGCTCCGGCGTCTGCAACTTACTAAAGACGACCTCCAAATGTCCACAAATGAATGAAGACAGCCTCCAAAGATCTACAGCTTTGGCAAAGACAAGCTCCGGCTCGCAACTTGCTAAAGATGACCTCCAAATGTCCACAAATGAATGAAGACAAACCTCCAAAGATTCTACGCTTGACAAAGACAAGCTCCTGCTCGCAACTTGCTAAAGACGACCTCCAATGTCCACAAATGGATGAAGACAAATTTCCAAGATCTACGCTTTGGCAAAGATAGTCCCCATGTATATAGCTTGGCAAAGACAAGCTCCTGCATCTGCAACTTAGACAACCCCCAACATCCACAAACATATGAAGACCGCCTCCAGTGTCTATAATTCGGTCAAAGACGCCAAGTTCTCAAAATGCAAGTCGGTCAGGGACGCCAAGTTCTCAAATGCAAATGGGTCAGGGACGCCAAGTTCTCAAATACAATTCGGTCAGAGACGCCAAGTTCTCAAAATACAAATCGGTCAGGGACGCCAAGTTCTCAAAATGCAAGTCGGTCAGGGACGCCAAGTTCTCAAATGCAAATGGGTCAGGGACGACAAGTTCTCAAAATGCAAGTCGGTCAGGGACGCCAAGTTCTCAAATGCAAATGGGTCAGGGACGCCAAGTTCTCAAATGCAAGTCGGTCAGGGATGCCAAGTTCTCAAATGCAAATGGGTCAGGGACGCCAAGTTCTCAAATGCAATTCGATCAAAGACACCAAGTTCTCAAAGGCAAGTAGGTCAGGGACGCCAAGTTTTCAAGTGCCAATCGGTCAGAGGTACCTCACGCCCCTAAATGTTTCAACATCTTGATCAGATACATCAAGACTCTCAGCACTGTCAACTATCACACGGCCCCCGCGACTTGCTCTCCTGCAGGTAAGCACAGCAAAGGTACGTTAGTCCCTCAACATATCTCAAAATATGCATACATTCACAAATGTTGCATGATTGCCCATAGCTTTAGCTATCTCTATCTCCGCAAATAGCGACGTAGGCTTTAGTTCCTTGAGGTGACAAATTTCTCCGAATTATCAAAAGACCCGTGATCTTAGACCTGTTCCTAACTATCCGCCGATTTCGAACTACGTCAGTGCTTGATTCCCACTGGATACGTAGGCGCCTCTACCATAGGTCCAGCCGCTTGACCAACACGGTCACCCTTTCCCCGATAATCATCGTAAGCTCTAATCTTCCCCTGCGAGAATGCCCTCAAATAGTCTCCCTCAACCTCGATTTAGGTTCATACTCCTGAACTAAGCCCTCATTTAGGTTCATACAATAGAACTAAACCTCAACCTAGGTTCATCCCTGATGAAAGCCAATGGAATTCCGTCTCTTTCACCTCCAGCAGCAAACATAAGGCCGATCCCTTCAAATGAAGTCCACCAAAAGACTGTCTATCCCCTCGAAGTCTGTCCCCAGCGAAAAGATACAAACATCGAAGGAAATCGTTTCAAAACAAGTTGATACCTCCAGATCACCCATCACCAAGGTTCGAGGCACCTAAGACGCCATCATCAAGGTTCGAGGCACCTAAAACGTCATCATCAAGGTTCGAGGCACCTAAAACGTCATCATCAAGGTTCGAGGCACCTAAGACGCCATCATCAAGGTTCGAGGCACCTAAGACGCCATCATCAAGGTTCGAGGCACCTAAGACGCCATCATCAAGGTTCGAGGAACCTAAGACGCCATCATCAAGGTTCGAGGCACCTAAGACGCCATCATCAAGGTTCGAGGCACCTAAGATGCCATCATCAAGGTTCGAGGCACCTAAGACGCCATCATTGGGGTTCGAGGCACCTAAGACGCCATCATTAAGGTTTGAGGCACCTAAAACGCTATCACACACAACACTAGGAAAGCAATAAATCGCAATCATCCCCTAATTCGACAAAACCAAAACCATTACCAGGGCGACTTCCCAAAAATAGTCAAACCTTAGGGCGACTTCCCAAAAATAGTCAAACCTTAGGGCGACTTCCCAAAAATAGTCAAATCTTTGGGCGACTTCCCAAAAATAGTCAAACCTTAGGGCGACTTCCCAAAAATAGTCAAACCTTAGGGCGACTTCCCAAAAATAGTCAAACTTTAGGGTGACTTCCCAAAAATAGTCAGATCTTAGGGTGACTTCCCAAAAATAGTCAGATCTTAGGGCGAATTCCCAAAAATAGTCAAATCTTAGGTTGACACCCTAAAACAGTCACTCTAGGGTCAAAGACCCGAACTACGACCGGCTTGATTCCTCTTAAGGATACGTAGGTAGCCTATCATTAGGTTCAGCCATCAGACCGAAAGTGGTCATTCCTATCCCCAGCAGAGCCAATGTACGACTCTAGCCACCTGACCGAAAATGGTCATTCCTATCCCCAGCAGAGCCAATGTACAACTCTAGCCACCAGACCAAAAATGGTCATTCCTATCCCCAACAGAGCCAATGTACGACTCTAGCCACCAGACCGAAAATGGTCATTCCTATCCCCAGCAGAGCCAATGTACGACTCTAGCCACCTGACAAAAAATGGTCATCTCCTATCCCCAGCAGAGTTTTCTTCCAAGCAATCGACTGCAGAACTCACTCACCAGGATGACATCCTAAAACAGTCACTCTAGGGTCGATGTCTGAAGATAGTCGAAAGACCAGAACTACGACTGGCTTGATTCCCCAATCGGAATACGTAGGTAGCCTATCGCTAGGTTCAGCCACTCGATCACTTGATCATCCTGTCAAATATGGAGCCTTACTCTTATCGACGACCCCGCTTCCTTCGAAAGCACCGTCGCCGAGGGGCTACTGTAAGTGCTCCAATTTGAGTTGTTAGTATTTTCGTTAGAAAATTAACGAAAGTTTTAACATTCCTAACATTTCTAACAATTCCTAACCTCTCTAACAAAGTAAGGGTAGATTAGGGATTGCCATTTAAAGTTAAACCAAGAAAAGAATCTCAAAAAGCAAAAGAAATTGGAAAAATCCGAATTAGGCAAGTTGAAAAACAGAAACTGCTGGAATTTTGAATAATATTCTTCCTGTTCAAAGCCTGGAGCAGCATTTAATGCACCAGGCACGTTTACAATACCCTCCGCGCGGATCTGTTTGAAGTTCACAGTGGCCTATAAATTGAACCCTCCTCTCTCAGTCTACACAACACAAATCACTCACATCAACAGCACTCTGGCGAAAAATAGAGAAAAAACAGTGGGAATTCACTTGAATTGCCACCATTTTCTCCCCAATCTTTCCCAAATCCGACTCACTCAAAAATACTTTCAAATCACTCTCATACATACTCTCATACATACACTAACTCAAGCTCAAATCACCCTTTAGGAGGAGGATTAGAGAGAAAACATAGAGGACTTCATTGTTATCTACTTGTTTTCTCTTTGACCAACTCTAATCACCAACCTTAAACACTTTCAAACCGTAAACACATTCAAGCCTTTGAATCCATTCAAACACAAAACACAAGGAAGATAGGTATAACCTCCCTCTCCTTACCCTAAAATTCATCCATGCATGCATTTTCAAACTCCAAAATGTAGTTTGTTCATCTTCTTGCCCTAGATCCAAGAAGACCACCATGGAAGTTCATCTCCATGGTTGATCTTCTACAAGGATCAACATTCTCTTCAAAGTGTTCTTACTTACTTGCAAATGAATTTTCAAAACCCTAAAAAACATTTTCATACATCAAATCTCATTTTCAAATGATAAAATTCCCCTTCCCAAGCAAATGAAGTGCTTAGTCCTAATGTACCCCAAGGATGGTTTGATATAGTTGATTCACCACTAAAATGTCAAGTGATCACTAATCAAAACCTAGGGAAATGGGGACAAGCATGGATGCAAAACCCCCTTAAAATCATGCTTTTCTTCTTAAGAAAGTTGCTGTCCAGTAGCAATTTTCTAAGACCTCTGTCCATGGTCTAATTTTTTGGACACAGATAAACTTGGAATTTGGTGTTTACTACAAAACACTTTTTGTAGCCAACATCCAGATATTTTCAGAAATATTTTTAATTTATTTTTTTCGTGAGTAAAACTCCATTTTTCAAATTTTCTTTTAAAGGTCAGTTCCTCAGTCTCTGGAAATCCAGATTTCACATCTGAGATTTCCAGAAGGTTTTGGTCCACCAAATCACCTCCAAATGGGAAAGTTATATTACAGAAATCTTATTTAAGGTGTTTTGAACAACTTTCATTCTCGGAATTTCCCCAGATTCTGAGATTTTTTAGCCCTTAAACCCATTTTAAAATAAAGTGTCCACTGCCTTTTTCATTCTGGCAGAATTGGTTTTCAACTTCAAAAAATCTTTTGAGTCCCAAAACTCAACCGAAAAATCACACCAAAAATCATGGGATTTGTTCAAAGTCTAATAAAGAGTTCCCAATTTTTACTTTTCAGTTTCAACTTATTTTGGCCAAAACACACACACACACACACACACAAACAAATGATTTTGAATGTTTGGAAGACTCGTTTTACGAGGCATTCCGGGTGCACACTAACGTCCTTCCCGGCGTGTAACGTGACCTCCGAACCCAAATCTCTTATTTCGGGCATTTTTCAAAGTTTTGGCCCTTAAAATAAAAATGGCGTGGCGACTCCGTTTGATTTCAAAAATCGGGTACATCACAACACCCAATCATTGTATTCACAAAATCACCACTTAAAAAGTCCTGCATAAACCAGTGTTCTCAGGAAGAATGTTAGCGTGGTGTATAGAGCTCACTGAGATCCAGATCACTTACTCTCCAAGAAAGACCATCAAAGCGCAAGCTTTAGCAGACTTTGTGGCAGAAACATCATTCAAACATGCGGACAGCGAGCTGGGAAAAAGAAAGAGGGTAGAACCTCAAGAAGCCTAGAAAAATCCAAAGAAAGAAATAGCTCCAACCAAAGAGCGGCCACACGATATATATACTCTGTTTGTTGATGGATCTGCAAGCAAGCGAATAAGTGGCGCGGGCATACTTTTGATCGCACCATGTGGAGAGTAATTCGAAAAAGCTTTGAGATTAAAATTTGAAGCATCAAATAATCAGGCTGAATACGAAGCAATCATAGCAGGCATGGATCTAGCCAAAGACTTAGGTGAAATCTAGAGATAAACAATGACTCTTAGCTCATAGTAAATCAAATAAAGGGGGAGTATGATACAATCAACTCGGTCTTAGCCAAGTAATGCGGTCTAGCAAAAACCCTTCTCAAAAGCTTCAAATACTATGAGCTGAACCAAATAATGAGAGAGGGTAATGCGAAAGCAGGCCTCCAATCCATAATCACCGAGCAGGAAATCGAAGATCTAAACGCGGACTGCCAAATCGAGTTTGTTGAGGCACCTGCCATAGTTCAGGTTAAAATTAACAACATAGAGGATCAATAAAGGGAATGGGTAGATGAAATTAGAGATTACATCAAAAAGTAAACCCTCCTCGAGGATCAAGCAAAAGCTAGACTCATCAAAAAAGTGTCCGCAAAATACACAATCATTAATGGAGTGCTACCCCTAGGGGCAGTTTCACCTTGGGGGAGCCACCCCTGCATAGATCATCAAGCGCTCATCGTCTATGATCGCGGACACATCGAAGACTGGTCTAGCTCTCTCCGTGACATATTGGGCCGATGTTTGGCTATGGCAATCTGGAGGCTCTCAGATTCGGAAGGCTATGAACTAGCAGCAACCCTAATTGGGGCCATACCCTCTGGCCTAGGGAAGATCCAACCAAAATGGATCTCGATCACAAAAATATTATTTTGGTTCCACTGATCGAACTTATTGTTTGAGGGAGAAAAGGTGCGGGCATTTATTTTTGGTCTTAAGACCGAGGTATCCATTTGCTATTTGATTGGAATAATTGGCTTAAAGCCCAGAAAGAGAAGGTTCAAAGCCAAGAACCCTACACACCACTATGAAAGAGACAAGAGCTCGGACAATGTTTGGGGTTAGGTGAATAGGAAGGCATCTGTTAAAATCAAGGTTCTAAAAAGCGCTAGGCAGGCGCTAGGCGGTGGAGTCGGGCCTAGTGCCTAGGGGCCTAAGCGGGGCCTAGGCGGGGCCGAGAAATTAGACAAATTTTGCATATATTCCATATAAAACCTTGCCAGTGTTGTCAACAGCAAATTAAATTCATGATGGAACAAGAACAAAGTTATGTATACAACTACAAATACAATCAACAGAATCCAATATCATACCAAGGTTAGAATTCCAATTGCTTGAAAGAAAGAGAAAAGGGATAGTAGACTTTTTAATAATTAATACTATAACATTCAGTCATCTGTAAACCATGCTTGTAATTCAACATGTAAACCATGCTTCATACTTCAACATGTCCTGCAAATGCAATCAAACCATAATTAAGTAACTTCAAAAGAGGGAGTTACAGTAATTCATTGAATGTTCAAATCAATCAAAACACCAAAGGGGAAAGCTTGAAATAATTATAAACATTTGTAAAACCAACATTTTATTTTTACAAACTTATGACTCGTGGGTATGTAATCAAGTAGGGACATTTAAAATGAGTTTATACTCGGAACCAAAATAAAGTCCGTCTCAAAATAAATGTTTTGTGGTGATGATCAAAACCTAATTTAAAAAAAATTGACATACATTTTGAAATGGAGATAGTATACTTTTAAAGCAATGTTAGGAATTGGATACAAATGTGTCTCAATTCAGGTGGGCTGTACCATTCCTGGCAACTCTCCTCAACAAAATCTATTAGGGCAACCAAAGGAAAAAATTAAGGCAATCTCAAGCACAAGGTCCATCTGCATGTCCATGGCACACTTTCAACATTTCCTCGTCACATTGACCTTACAACAAGGTTAACATCTAGACAAGATCACTGAACTGCAAGATTGCTGATATATCAACAACTTAGATAAGCTTATTACTATCATCCCAGTGCCTAGAGTAGCAATTTTTGCTAACATTGTGGAAGGACACACACCACCGAAACAAACCAATAGCACATAAAATATTTACACTACAACAGACATCATATGCCACATTTGATATGTGAAAGTAAAAACACACAATGCAAAGGGTATCCCAGGATATCATACTCCAGCTGTGTAACGCGAAAAGAAAGTAAGGTCAAAGTTTAGCATGTCTAATAGCAGATGAATTTCTAGATATTCCTAATATAACCTGTCCACAACTAATGTGTCAAAGCAGTTATGTAATAAAAGGCAGTATTAATCACAAGGTCAAAGTATTCAAAAGTACATTATCAGAAGGAATAAACCCAAGACAGACAAAAGAAAGTTACAGAGAAACAAATGTTTCAAGCAGATAGCAGGCAGCAAAAATTTGTCGAAGAAAAGAAAATTTGCTAAATGATAGTTAATGGAGTATGAATTGACCTTTTTTTGCTAAATGATAGTTAATGGATCTTCTTCTTCTTGTTCATAATTTTCAACCACACGCTCCTCATCGGACTCAAATTCAATTTCATTCTCATTCACTTCAACCTCATCCTCAGAATAAAAATCCTCCTCCTCAAGCTCTCTAACTCCAGAAGCATCGACATCAAGTTCATCACTCATCTCATCTTCACCTTCACCTTCATATGCCTCAGGAATAATCCAATCTTGTGCTTTACTTGCATCACTAGCGAGTAGCACATCAACATCTTTCTCAAGACCCTTATTTCGCTTGTTCAACAAACGGGAATTGAATTGGACATAGATTAGATTGTTTAATCTTGAAACATCTAACCTATTCCTCTTCTTAGTATGTACCTATATACCAAAAAAAAAGATAAGAAAAATAAAAACATTGTGTATTAAGCATTAACTAATAAAGTAAAGGATAAAAATAAATATTCTAACCCCTTCAAATGCACTTCAACATCTTTCACATCCAGACGAGCTAGTTGTTAATGACAAGATCCTTATAGCAATTCTTTGCAAGTTAGGTGTGCCATAACCACAAATTTTCCATCAAGTTGCTGAAATAAAAAAAAAAATTGACTTCATATTTGTAAAAGGTAAACTAAAGTTTAATATCATAGATTCATAATTCATAAGTCTTTTTTATTTCTTTTACCTGGATCATACATGTTATCATTCACCTCGCATCCTTTAGCTGCAATAGGCTTCCCAAAAGCTCCTCCTTTGGCCTTGTAAATTGGCAACTCAACATTCATAATTTTATTCATCAAGTCAAAGTTTCCACAATAAATAGTCTCGAGACACTCAATAACTCCATCTGGCACGTCATGATCTAATTCGATATTTGGATCCTTATAATAATAATAAGGATTCAATAAATAAGCCATCAAATGCAATGGGGTGTCAAGTCTACCGTTTATCTTCCCATCCATTATCTCCAAAATAAGGTCATAGTTTTTGGAATAACTATTAAGAGCAATTTTAATTTCTTCCTTCGCATGAAGAATCTCCCCATGTAAAAAACCTATTGCTGGATTTTTATCTACATCCACTAGATGAATCACCTTAACCAAAGGTGGAAAAACTCTCAAGCAAAATCTAACACCATTCCAAAAGGCAATAGACATCACCGTGTTATAACTTGCTTGCCCTTTCACGGTATTAGACCATTTGCATTTATCCCACTCAGAGCTACAAAACATTGCTTGCAATTCATTTTTCTTCTCAATCAAACTTTGCAAAATAAGGAAAGAAGAAACAAATCTAGTGACTCTGGGCCTTACCATATCTCTCTTTTTTGTATACGACCTCATCATAACCAAAGTCTTATAATGTGCATAAATGAAGATGGTTAATGCTTTGGCTTGATCAATGATTTTATTGAAATTTGGTTGTTTTGCAATACCCTCAAGAACTATATTAACTGTGTGTGTAGCACAAGATGTCCAAAAAATATTTGGTCATTTTGCCCTTAATAACTTTGTCACCCCCATATTATTAGATGCATTATTTGTCACAACTTGAACAACTTTCTCAGGGCCAAGTTGCTCAATGCATTGATCAACATACTCAAAAATGTGTTCACTCGTGTGTGCAACATTTGATCATTCTTTAGAAGATAGAAAAATTGTACTTCATTTATAATTGATGCACAAGTTCATGATGCTTCTTCTCTTTCTATCACTCCATGCATCGTTCATTAAAGAGCAACCATTCATTTTCCATTCCGCTTCATGTGGCTTCACTTTCTCTTCAATTCTATCAATGGACTTTTTTCAATAAAGGCTCTCTTAATTCATATTGGCTTGAAGGTTTCCACTTTGGTCCAAAATGACCAACTGCCTCAGTGAAAAGCCTAAAGCTATCTAGGTCACAAGCATTGAAAGGTATGCCAGCTTCATAAACCCAATCGGCAAAATAATTTTTCACACTCTTTGATCTCTCTTTCCAAAGTGAATCTTGTATGTTTTTCTCTCGCGATGTCTTTGCAACATTCAAGGAAGCTTCAGGATTGATTTGTGTGGCAAACTTGTCCATTGGACCAATAGAACAGGGTGGTTTTGAGCCTAAACAATCTCCCAATTAATCTTCATCTTTATCTAACCTAATAATCAACACTTTTGATCACTCATCATGTTGGATTTTGACATTCCTTCTTTTGGATTTAACCTCGTTAATAGCATTTCGACACTTAGCTTTATCATCATCGGAAGCATTGGGACAAGGCGTAACGTTTCCCTTGATGTGTCCAATATGCTCTTTGATTCTACGAACACCTCTCGACATATTCTTGTTACATAATTTGCATCTGACTTTGTCCAAGTTAGTCGGATTAATTAGCATGCCATATTCCCAACCAACATCATTTGATTTTCGTTTGGTTGCAGACTCGCTTTGAGTCTCTGAAGAAGGCTGACACTCACTGGGTAAACTAGCAAAAGTACATGAAGATGAGATTTATCTATACAATAAAAAAAAATGATAAATAGAGAATCAATATAAAATTTACATCAAATGCCTTTGATTCAACTTTCAAGTAATTGATCATTGCGATATTAGTTGAAAGCCCCAAATTTTATTCAAGAGAGAGAGAGAGAGAGAGAGAAGCTTAGTTACGATTCGTGTATTCAAGAGAGAGAAGCTTACAGTGACGCTGGAAACGGTGGAGACGGTGGAGAGAGAACGACGGAGAGAAGATATCGTCTTGTCGTCGTCTAGTGAGTAGAGAGTAGAGAGAGATTGAGCCCTAGGTCAATACGGTGCCTCAAGAGAGAGAGAGAGAGTAGTCGTGTATTTGTGTTTGTTTTGTTTTGTGGATAAAAAGATAAATATAAAATTAAATGATCTAAACAACCCGTTTCGCCCAACCCGCCCAATCCTGCCCAAACCCGCCCAGTCCCGCCTAGCTCCGCCTAGCGCCTAATTCCCCGCCTTGACGTAAATCGCTGCGCCCGGCCGCCGCCTAGGCGGCCGCCTAGGCCGCTTTTTAGAACACTGGTTAAAATCAAGGAACTGGATAATAAAAGGGATCTAGAGGGAGCCTAAGTCCATTGTCGAATTGTGCGCCATAAAAGACGCAAACCCTATTATCCCCGCGGACATCGACCACGGTCTCTGGTCGCAACTCCCCCTTGTACTCCACTTCCTGGAGACCGCGGATGTAGAAGGAGTTAGGATCAACATTGAACGTCGTATATAGTTCCTCCTCCACCGCTCTGCAGGGTCCTCATTTCTTCTTTTTCTGACTGCGTCCAGAGGTGGAAGCCCCGACCTGACTCTTACAACAAACAACGACTGTTTCCACATGACACTTAGCGAAAGCATCTACGATCTCCACCGCCCGTTGAGCTGTGTCCACCGCCATGCGATCAGACACTTTGCGGTCATCAACATCTGTCTCTAAGCTACTGAAGGAGCAAAGAGATCAGAAGTAGACTCCGAGGAGGAAGACTCCCATGCTCCTCCAACTTCCACCACATCCATGTCCACCGCGTCATCATCACTACTCCCTAGGTTCACCACCGTTCTAGGTTGGGCCTCTATTAGGGCAGCGGGTTCAACAACAGCCAAAAGGCCCGCGGTCATGGGAATGTTAAGATCAACCTCAGGCTCAACCATAGCATCAGGGGCCACGACTACCTCGGTCTCATCCATTAGTTCCACGTTCTCCCAGTCAGTTATAGTTCTATCAGAGGGATCAATCCGAGCTCTCCTCACCAACTCTTGGGCACGGTCTGCTGGTTCACGCTAACGAGGAAACCTGTTCAAAACCCCCATGACAAAGTTTCTAAGTTGACTATGGTCACCCAACACCAACATGTCACCAGAATGCCTTCAATAAATAATCGGACGACCCATATTATAACGAAACGAGAATGCCCCAAATTTGTATCGTTGAGGCTGATGAAACTGGTCCGGCATAGCTTCTTATAGCTCTTCTTTGACGGCCAAATTTGGCAACTTCTCTTTTGTTAATTAATCACGATTGATATTAATTTGATTTAAAATAGGTCGAATGCCAAATAAAATTAAATTATTGACCCATTATTAAAAGACATAAGTAAATATGAACCGTTTGTAGGAGAGACATATGTAAGAAAGCATTATTATATATCGGGAATAAACAATACTCGTATATAATATATAAGGATCATGGGTTACTCCTTTTAATACCATTGGTTTTAAGGTGCAATCTTAAACTTTATTATGATATCTCAGCACGCTCTTTATCGATACAAGAGCGGTTCCAAATTCGGGATCATTTGTGGTCCATTATTATTCCTCTACATAACCAAATTTTAGTCACACCCCTAACAAAACAAGTTGAAGAATATTTTGGTTTTGCAGATCTGCAGCAAATCCCAATATCACAAACTTAAAAAACACATCACATACTACTTGAAACAGAGTGATGTTTTCTTGACAGTCCATTTAATAAAATATTACACACTTTAAAAGAATTCATAAATCATAAATTAACTACCTTTTTTATTCCCCCCCACCCCCCCAAATCTTTATAAGCATAGTACCCAAAAACATAAAAAATAAAAGTAATCAGCACAATACAAAGCCACAACCAGGGAAGGAAAGGGGGCCAACAACCAGCTAATGGAGCATCTCATGCCTGGCCAGATACCTTAGCTTTAACCCCCTAGGGCATCCCTTTTGCTTTTTCCCTTTTTTTCAATTTTTTTTTTAATTTAATTTTTTGTGTTCCTTTTTTCAAGATTACCAACTAACCCTTTATTATATGGTCTTATTTCTACAAATATGATCAAACTATAAGAAAAATAGAACAAAAATGGAAGTGTTCAACTATGAAGAACTTGAGGAAGCAACTCAAAAGTTCTCTTCTTCTAATCTCATAGGTAGAGGAAGCCATGGGAACATCTACAAAGGGATACTTAAAGATGGAGCAATTGTCGCGATCAAGAAGCAATCTTTGGGGCTCGAAAAACTTGATGACAAATCGAAGCTCAAGAACGAAGTACGTATTTTATCATCACTACCTCAAAATCAATATCTCATTAATCTTATCGGCACGAGTTTTGACTCGGGCAAGAATAATGAAGTTCTTGTCATGGAGCATATGCCAAATGGCACCCTCCATGACTTGCTTCACTTGGCTTCTAATTCTTCGCCTTTGTCTTGGCCTAAACGTGCTCAAATCGCCCTCCAAATCGCACGAGCCGTGGCCTTCCTTCATGAGTCTAACCCTTTGATCATCCATAGAGATATCAAGTCTGCAAATATTTTGTTTGACTCAACTTGGAATGCTAAATTGTCTGATTTTGGATTGGCGGTCAGCATGTCAGATGACTCACAGAGTCAACTCGCTGACTCGATGAGTCCACCCGCTGGCACCATCGGGTACTTGGACCCTTGTTACACCACACCATGTAAGTTGAGTACAAAAAATGATGTGTATAGTTTTGGTATTTTGTTGCTAGAGATCATTAGTGGTACTAAAGCTATTGATGTGTCAAGGACACCCTCTTCGATGGTTGATTGGGCAGTTCCCTTGATTAAAGAAAATCGTATCGTAGAATTATGCGACGAAAGAGTTGCAGTGTCACGATACACTGAAGGTCCAATAACACGTATACTACGTATAGCTGCTCGTTGTGTAATATCAAATCAAGAATTGCGCCCATCAATAAGAGAAATCGTTTCGGAGATAGAACATTCTCTGATCGAAAGAGCCAGATTTCCAATATGGATCAATATCATTCAAAGTCTCATCCTCCTAAAAAGGCGAAGAAAAGTCAGTACCGCTAAGAAACGTAATACCACAACCACTATTATATGTACAACACAAGCAAATAGTCATCTTGATATTACAAGGAAAAAGCTCTTGGTAAGGGAAATATTAGCTGATTATACATTGGGTTGATTAATTGAGTCAACTCAGGAAACTCGGCCGAGTTGGTGACTCAGTCTGGTCAATCATAAGACTGGCCCATCAGTTGGAAAAAAGTGAAGTGCAATCTGCTGCGCATGCACTCCAAAGTACAAGGTTCCCAAAGAGTCGGTGACAATTGGATGGCATTTGCTGATATTTTCTGTCATTCAATGTTTATGTTGTATAGTTTAGATATAGTCCTTTGAGTTTTAGGGATTTGTATTGAGACCCCTTAATTTTGCACATTGTGTTTTGAAAAAATTTCAATGTATTAGGAGCTGCTATGATTAAGCAAAACTAATCTTGTTTGTCATTTTTTTTTCTTTCATTGACTTGGTTGAATCTGTTTCACTATTCGACGCTGATATTATGTTTGTGGATTGAAGTTTAATAACTACTCACTCAATTTTAAAATGAGTATTTACTAGTCATTTTAGGATTCGGAATTGTTATGTGCAGAGAAGTTTCAAATGCGCTCCTATGCCCAGTTTGGATTGTGCCGTACATTCAAACTTTTAATCAATAACTGATTCTAATTTGACTATGCATATATCTCACTTCTACTGATTTAATCTTGGTTGTCCTCCCAATAAGGGGCGTGTGTTGATTTGAGTCGCGCGTTGCAGCACTACATCAGCTCCAACGCGGGAGTGATTCCAATTTTCTTTAGACATTTGAATTCTAAACAACGAAAACATTTAACCAAAATTTGACGGGAAATTGAGTAATGAATGTTACTATAATCAATTGACTGAAAATGACTGCTTAAATAAAAAAGTTACTCTTCAATTGAGACGGCTTAAACAGTATTACTCACCTCTCCAGTGAGACGGAGGTAGTGATAGTTCTGCTTAATATTTAGAAGTTGCAAGCAAAGAAAGATGCACTGTTATTAACTTGTCAAATTGAACTACTCTTTTGTAGATGGATGAACTGCAACTAATACTTTGAAATTCCATTATCACAGCCGTCATTGATGTGCCTTGACTTTAAGTTGAGGGGGGTAAAGTGAATAACTAAAGTAATAAAAAGGCATAGTGAATCTTATTCACCGCGCAAAAGAAATTCTACAAGTACTTTAGCAAACTAGTGATGTTGACATGATCTTCAAGTTATATACTAACGTGTAGTATAAATCACATCGATACTATGAATAATACCAAATGCCAAATTTTCTATTTTACTCTCATTCATTAAGTTGTCTCTTTTCCATTTTGCCCTTTAAATTTATTTTTTTTAAATTTAAAAAAAAAAAAACACACGTGTCCTCGGACACAGACTTTTACTAGTCCATCTATAAGTACTAAAATCCACTATAATTAAATCAAAATAAAGATAATCAAGGAGGTGAAAATAGGATCTACCGTTTGTGTTATGACCTAAGCGTATAACTATTTTGACTCATAGTTAATATCATTATATAATCGTCTTTGCCATTTATAATAGAGAATTTTATCTTGATTATTATATATTTTACATGTTTGTTATAATAATTTGTGTCCATAGTTATTGTGAATAACTAGTATAAATTGATAATGGATAATCATAGAGATAATTATATGCATGGGGATGCACATTACGCGTATGAGTACTTGTTAGAGAACAAGGTACTGGATCGACCCATCTATGAGATTTATGACGTGGTCTATGGTTATATATGTCATGATTAAATCTCATGATAGTCGTGTCATTGGAATTCTTAGTACCTGAGATTATCTTCGTCTTTCACATGATGGACGTTATGTTTGATGTAGTCTAACAATATCTTTAATAGGATAGCAATAAGGGCTATGTTGGCATGATCGGATTCTTGTAGGGAAGAATGATAAGTCAAGATGGAATTTGTCCCTCGTAAAGAGAGATGTTTGCTTGGGCCCCTCGATGAATAGTATTGATGAAATGTATGGCCATACTCAAGAGATTTGATGGAAATCAAATGCACTTGGATTATCAACATATTCGGAATCGAGAAAGCATTGAACAATGTAAGTTGACGTGGACCATGCCTTATGTTCAATATGACATCGTGAGACAAAGGGATTGTGATAATGATCTATCAAAGAATCAAGCTTTGATGTTATATTTAATTGGGTAGATATAATGGCTTGCTAGAGACCACTTATATCTTGTGAGGATCGATATTTCGACTCACTACCAACATAAATATAATTCATATGGAATCACACACAAAGAACAGATTGAAAAATGACTCTCAATATGGAAAAAGCAGTTTCTGGACAAGGGGAGCGTCCGTTCCCAAGCAAGGGGAGCGTCCGCTCCCAATTGATCAAAATCGGGAGGAGTTTCTGGAATTGGGGATCGTCCGCTCCCAAGGTCTGGCAGATTCCATTTTTGGTTTGAATTAGGGTTTTTTTCCCTATCAGTTAGGGATATTTATAAAGTATAAATAGACCCTTTTGCCTCAGTCATGACACACGAAAATTAGGGTTTGAGAAACAATAATTGGTTGATCTTGATTACGAATCAAAGATCAAAACTCCCTAGATTCAATTTCATAACAACCATAGATTGTTGAAAAGAATTTCAACAATCAAGGATCATCTAGCAATCCAACAAGATACAGATCTTGGTTCGTTCGCGTGTGGATTTCCAATAGAGGGTGGTTGCTTTATCACCTAAAGCTTGAAGACCTTTCATCGTTGATTCATCACAAGGAAGAACAAAGTAGAAGATCAAAAGTTTCGTTTACGATTCAAGCTGAATTACAAATCCGTATACGAAAGACAAAATTGGAACAAAGGTTAGTAAATCTATATTCATGTTTTAATCTATTCATATTAGACAGATTCATGGCTAGAATTTTGTGTTTTATTCCAAGTTTTCCGCTGCGTATCGCTGCGTATGTAACCCCAAAACCCAACATTTACAATATATTGTACGGGTGCAAGTGCACTCACAAAGTTTTCATAATTAATTTTATTTTTTTGTATTTATATATTATACTCCCTATGTCTCACTTCAAGGGTCATATGGTAGTATTTCATGCTTCTTAAGATTTTTTTAAAAAAATGAATAAAGAATTGCAAGTGGGTAGAAGATTAGAGGAGAGAGAATATAAAAGTTAAAACATTTTTGATAAAACCTCTTTTTGATTGGTTTTTTTTTTTGTAAATATGTTAACATTATAAGGGCATAATGAATGATTTTTTTGTAAATATATTTACATTTCAAGGGTATAAATGTCCGAAACACTATTCAAAATTTGTCATTTATGAAATAAAACTCTTAATCTGAAACGAACTAAAAGAGAAAGTAGCACTTTTGAAATGGTAAATACTAAATACAGGGAACGAAAAATACAGGGAACGAAAAATTTCAATCCTGCCCTTGCCCGTCTCGTGTGTGTATACACGAGATGTTCTCACTTATCCCGTGTGAATCTACACGAGATGTCTCATGTACATATACACGAAATAAATGTCGTGTATATGCACACGAGATGTCTCGTGTAATTTCACACGAGATGTCTCGTGTAATTTCACACGAAATAAATGTCGTGTACGTATACACGACATATCGTTAATCTTCCTCCGCATCTCTTCCGGCAACAGCGTCAAAAGGCGTCCCAACTCCACATCGAAATTATCGTCGATTTCATGGACGGGATCCAAATTCGAACAAGGACACGGTCCACATGTATGTATAAGGTTTTGAAATTTTATTGGTACAATTGTGGTGCAAAAATTGGGAAGATTGAAACTGTAGCTTGGAATTGAATTTGAAGATTAGGGTTTTGGGAGGAGAGAAATAGCGAAGAGGTGAACAGAGCATTTCGAGTTCATGATTTGGTGGTTCCCCTGGGTAAAATTAGTCGCGCATTTGTTCTTCTTGCCTTTTCTCATCTTCTTCGTCATCTGTTGAGGGAAAGATGGAAAGACATAAATTAAAAAAATAAATAAATATATAAATGAATATTTTGATAATTTACATAGTTCCCTGTATTTAACTTCCCTGTATATAACCATATCCTTTTGAAACTGAGGGAGTATAATATAAACTACATCCTCAGAACATAACATTTTTCTTATCATGTGGTTAGGGCCGTGAATTTTGGCCTTAAAGATGGTAAATTTGAAACCCAACATTATTTATTTTTCCACTCCCACGTTTAAATGTTTTTAGCCATTTTAATTTGAGCCTATTATAAAACTCATACCTTTTCAATTTGAGCCTATTGTAATTTAAAATTTAATTCCCATATCTAAACAAATTGTACTCCCTCCATCCCACACCAAGGTTTCTTGGTGTGGATTACACGCATTTTAAGATTTTTTTTTTTTGTGTTGTTTAAAATAGATGAGAGATAATGTAAAAGTTAAATGTGGAGTAGGAAATAGTAGTTAATGATTGATTGTTTTTGAAAATAGGTAGAAGATTAGAGAAGAGAGGATGTAAAAGTTAAAATTATTTAATAGGAGAGAGAATGAGTGAGAGGAATAGTAAGTTAATGATTGATTTTTTTGTAAATATGTTAACTTTATAAGGGTATAATGAATGTTTTTTTTGTAAATATATTAAATCATAAGGGTATAAATATATCCAAAACTTTCCATTTATGAAAGGGAACCTTGAAGTGAGACGGACCAAAAGAAAAAGTAGGACCCTTGTTAAAGTGGGATGGAGAGAGTATTTTTTAGTGAGACGAAACAAGTATAGTTGTATTTATAGAATAAAATGTGTGGTTGGGTTAAAAAAAAAAAAAGTCAAATAGGGGGTAGTGGCCCCCTTGCCTCCTACTAGGTCCGCCCATAATCGTAATTTAAAATCTCACTATAAATTTATGCACTCGCGAAAGAAAAAGTATAAAATCTCACTATAAATTTAAATCGAAACTAAAGAGAATCAATAAGGTGTAAAGGTTACACATAAATATAGATTATCATAAAAACTAATTATAATAATGTGTAAAGTACTAATGGATAATGGTTACATGACAAAGGGAAAGGGCATAAATCTAATGAGAGACGGCCATTTTCTTGATGCTTTTTTATTTGTTTATATAATAATTAACATAAAACTAAAGATTCTTTTCAATCTTTCATTCAAATCTATTGATATTTTTGGTCAAAAAAAAAAAAAAGAAGGTGTATTTATGATGTGAGGCAAGATTTTTAGTTAGGCCATACTACAAGATTCTCTTTGGAGTCTTGATGTAACTTTTGATTGAAAAAACAATAATTGAATTAATGTGTAACTAGTTGCCCTACTTTGAGGGAATCATATTTTGCCTAAACTTTAATTTTAACTTTTTTCCGGTACAACGTATTGAATTGGATGCCGACTAATTTGGTTTGTGTTTGTTAGGACTATGAGGAATAAAAGGCTCTCCCAATAAAAAATTAATGTTGCTGCATTTTCAAAGCTTGAACCGAGACTTTTGATTAAGCTAGAGCCATTAGCTAAGTTACTAGTTCATAGCCCGTCGAAATTCGACGGGAATAATAAAGCTAATTAATTAAGAAAAATTGACGCAAAGTATTTTCATAGAGAGAGAGAGAGTCTTCAAACTATAGTACAAAATTAAAGTTGGGACCTCTTGAACAACCAACTGGAAACATCTATAAAAATAATGAAGTAATTTTATGAGGGTATCATTCATTCAATTTTTTAAAATCAAACCATCTATTAAGGAAATTTGAGAATGGAATGATAAATGTCATCTATATCTTAATACAACCATCTAATACAAAGTAAACAACTGATAAATACGGGAGTTTTATAGTTGTTATAAAAAGTTACTCGTATAATCCTTTCATTGGTAACGCGTATATGTTTGTTCCAATTCAATATACCAAGAAGTCTTTTTTAATAGTCAAGTAGTTTTGTGTTAATTTTCAACTTGAGTGTTTTTCTTTTGTAAAATTCATCTTTCAAAAAGAGTTTATGGTAAATGCCAAAAAAAAAAAATCGTTACGATGATATTTTTCTTTTTTGAGAAATACAATAATATTATTATGCAAACAATAATGCGCATGTAAATAAATTGCAAAAAAAAAAAAAACACAAATCAACTGCTACATTTATTATCTTATTACTAAAGATATGTACACAGTTTATTGATTCTTGAAAGTGTAAAACCAAGTAGCATGTTTGAGACAGCCACTCAACCAACACATCACACAAGCATTTCAACAAACACCTTTGATGCATCTTCGTTGGATTGGTTGTATGACAATCAAGCTCCACCGCAGTCAAACCACTACATCTATCTCTAGGGTTTGATTTAGCGATCTTCTTCCACTCTAGGTTTAATTTTGCGATCTTGTTCCTCGCGCCTTCTCCTGCATCTATATCTAGGGTTTGATTTATCGATCTTCTTCCAATTCCAATTCGCTAGATTTGTCTGTAATGCATCGATGCTTTGTTATCTGTTTGATTTTGATTGCGAAGAAAAATTATGGAACAGTGATTTATCTTGATGCTTAATCGAATATTTCTATAATTTGGATGTTAATTGAAATAGTCTATCTCCAATTTATTATTCCCATCAAGTTCATTTAACTATTGATGCGTTTTTCTTTCAATATTCATTGTATGAAACTCTGAAACAACTGTTTGTATGCTCAATAATTGATTCTCTATAAATATACATTTGATGATCTGTTGATATTTTTATCGGAGATTGGGGTTCCATTGATTGATGGTATGATAGGAGCTGTAATTCCTGCTCGTACTTGGTTTGGAGCACTTATGTCTATTATTGGAGTTGAAATGCTTGAATGCAGTTGCTAACCCCCAAATGTAAGTGTTACTTCAATGATTTTCTGAGATTTTACATTCACAAAGTAGTTGTAATAAATGATGGAGAAAGAAAATTCACACAAATAAATGCATATTTTGTGTGAACTATGTTATTTCTTTAACTTGACCAGTTTGCGAAACAAAAGAAGATTGAGTAACCAACTAAGAATCATCATGTCTAGCTGACCCACAAATATGTGATCATTAAAATACCAAATGGAATACCATAGTTCCAAATAAATTTTTCTCAAAAAATCCTATTCTTTCTAACCACAATTGTTTAAACTGAAAAAAAAAACAAATAGTGTACTGCGTGAAAAAAGATGACAGACTGAATACGATGCTAAACAATCCTTGTTGCCTATTTATCCAATTTCTCTTGTTTAATTTGCTTAATTTCCTTCGTAACAGACAATTGTATCTCTTCATCATTGGAGGTAGAGTCTAACAAACGTTTTTGTGGAGTGATGGATGTTGAAGAACTGTCACACACAGATTCCAAAGGCTTATCCTACATAATAAAAATGTAAAATAACATTATCATAAAAAGCAAACTCTCAAAATGAAAGTGAAATAGAAAAATAAAAAGTAAACTAAGGATAAAAAGAAATTTACCTCATTATTGCAATTCAAGCTGGTCACAATTTCAATTTCATTATTCAATTTGGAAGCAACCTCCTGAAATTTAAAGCAATTAATGTTATGAATTTGAGCTTTTGTCTATAGCTAATGTGATGTAGTTTCTACTTACATTATCATTTATGAGTGATAAAAACTGGGCGATGATATATGTATCCTCTGATAATTGCTTTACTGTGAAAGTTCGTTTATCTTGATCAGTATCTACAGCTCTTTGGTCAACATCAATCCTGAATAAGCATTGTCTTTCAAACATTTTTCGAAAAGATTCAGGTAGTTGGCCCTGTTGAACATTATTTTGTATGAACATTATTTTACATCATCATAAAGTAGTAATCAATCTAATAACAAAATAACAACAAATTAGCTACCTCTAAGACATCGGCAAGAACTACGGGAGCAGACATTCCGAGCAAAGAAGATGTTGTCGCATCGAATAAAACAAAGTGTGTCTCAGCTAGATCTATATCATTCATATTAGTGACCAAGATCCTGATTTTGAACCTAAAAAAATAGGTAGACAATTAGTTCAAATGAAGATAATGATTATAAATCTTTTTTATTTGTATATATATATATATTTAAAAAAAATCAAATCCGTCAATTATTTAGGGATAGCATTGCCATAAGTTGTCTTGCATTTAGGACATGTTTTACTGCTCTTTTCAAAGCCTTTAGCACACTTTATATTGCTACACCCATCATAGTACCAGGTTGCATGTGAATCCACATCCGATATGGTTGCCAATACGGAGTATACGCCAACCTAATAAAAATGATTATAGTAAAAAAGATTAATGTTGATTCAAGAATATTTAAATGAGTATAACCTTTATAAAAAATTAAGAATATTTATAATATACCTCTGTACATGTGAGCAAATCACCAATCGTCTTGAGTTCTTTTTTTTTCAACCACAGCTCACTATTGATACGACTACTATCATTAGTGGTAATAGTCAAAGAACGACTAACCGATGAAGATCCAGTTTCACGCCTGTAAAAGTGATATATGAAAATTAACATAACTATACAAATATGTATAACAAATTCATAGATTCTTATAAATGTTTAGTGTTCATTTACTTGCTAAGATAATCTGCTACTTCAGGGAACGATGCATTAATATGCATTATTGAAGCATGCTTCATAGTACTAACTTTGGTTTTCCCTGTATAAAATATTATAAAATTCACTCACATGATAATATGCCTTGAATCAGAAACGTAATTGCAGTTTAAGTAAATATACATAAAAGATACCTTGGTATGTAGATAGCATTACAAACTGCAAAACCAAAATCACTGGGCCTTCCTCGTTTTGTCCCCTATTGTCAATATACTGTTTTAACTTATCTCCAAATGAGGCCCACAGGACGACAGTCAACTCATTTCCACTGTCAAAATAGTAGAAAGTAATTATAGAATATATCTTAATTAGTCACAAAATATATTAATTAACATTTAAAGAATAAAATCTTTGAAACATATACTCATTATCGATCAGCTGAACATCTAACTTTCTAGCATTAAACCTCTGCACAAACTCAAAATCTCTAACATGTAAAATCACCTCTCCAATCACATCTATCAAATATTCAGCAAATGTAAGTAAATATCATAGTAGTAACTTTTGTTTTACCTGTATAAAGATAATCAATATAAGCGGGGGGAAAAAATATGCGATTTGTAGTTCTCACCGACTACAAAATCCAAATTCAAACTCCCAATTGTTTGAAAAGGCGTGAACTCGAAACCGTTATCTGGAATTTGAACAGACTTGTCGACTTCAGACACGTCAGTCGCCAAACTCATACACAGTTTCCATTTGTGATTTAGTATCGCCTTTTGCAATGGTTGAACGCAGTTTTCTTCGACACCAAACTTTGAAATCTTTAGCATTTTTCCTTCTTGAAACTTATTTGTAAATTGGGAAGGCAATTTGCTAGGGATCGTTGCTTGGATTTTAGATCCCTGTATAAAATATTAAATATCATTAATTAATTAATTAATTAATTAATGAAATATTAATAACATGTGGAAATAAATATATGAGATCTATTACCTCCTGATCAACCAATATCAGTTCAGTTGATTTTTTTCCGTATTGTCCAATCAGCTCCCATTGACGTAATATGCGGACATTAACGCTGGATTGTTTAGTTTTCTTGTCAATTGATTTGACAGCAATCATACGGCTTGTAGCCATGACCTATGTTGTAAGTCAATGAAATACATAAGAATCTTAATATTAAAGCAAAACTAAACGAAGCTTATATTTTATGGTAATCAATTGACGCCTATATTGGTGTTATTTCAATCAGTTATGGAGTCTAATATTCTGTTGGAATTGTTGAAGCATTATTGAGTGGATATAGAATTCAAGACTATTTAGGCACTGAACCTAAGTCCACAATTCTCACAACAGTTGAGGATTATTGATAGTTTCTTTCGTTGTTTGATTAATATTTTTGTGTGATTATAAGTTGGTAACGTGTTATTTGTTTTCAATAGTTATTTGAAAGTTTCTTTCGTTGTTTGATGGTTACTATTCAATTAAATTGGTTGTGAATGGTTTGTCATAACTGCACTTTTTAGCTGTATCATATTGAGTAAAAATCCTAATTTTCCCATTAGCTTTTGTTACTGCATGACTGGAGGTTAATGGACGAGCTGGGGGTGCTGCGTGCTATATATTTGTTAGGCTCAGGTATCCTCTACATTATAGTTATACAGAGATCTGTTAGCTTGCTTTGTTAATTGCAAGATATCTGATATTGCTCGCTTATCAAAAAAAAAAAAAGAGGAAAAGATTGAAGAAATGATTTAATTGCTTTGCAACCTTGTTGCCTCCAGGTGATTTATTGCAGCACTTCTTCACCGTAATTTTTAGTAAGTTGGTCAAAGGGGAATCATGGGATGATGATTTTGAGTTGAACACTGTGTTACAGGTGAGTTTTCTCAACATAATCCCTTGTCCTACCCTCTATGTAGGCTCATGGCAATTTTTCTTGTTATCTTGTGGCAAATTGTTCTTCGGTGAGGGTTGTAGAGTAGAGACTTGACTTTGTCTTGTTGTCCTGAATTCATATTCATATAATATTCATATTCCAATATTGCTGCAAGAATTATTGATTTCTCACTTTTCTAAATTTTAACAGTGTTGCTATTAAGGTGTATAGTATCAAATTTATGACCAACAAATGTCTTTTAGTTTATCCATAATCATCTTGATGTGAAAAACGATCCTGAAGATAATATCTTGGAAGATTCATATTTTGGTTCTGGACTTAGTGAGTTGGATGATGCATGTATCTTTCAAGAGATGCTTTAAATGGAAGCTCATTCTAATAAATGAGATGTATGCATTATTTTTCTCATCAAGTTAACATTTAGCTGTGAACTTGCTTCCTGTTTCACTTCAGGAATCAATCAGGAACTCTGCTGATGGGACACTGCTTACTACGCCTGATTCCTTGATTGTGTCTATCACTAAAAATCAAGGTTCTAGTGGCTCTGAGCAACATAATAAATCTTTTCTCGTCTCACCTCCCCGTAAAAGTCGTGGGGAGATCTTTGGGATTGATGCCCTCGATTCGTTGAAATTCTCATATAAGGTTCAAACCATTTGCTGAAGGGCCTAAAGACAGTCAGGCACCCTCTTGTCACACTTACCTTCCCTCTTTTTCTACGACTCAAAAATTTAAACCATATATTATTGAGAATTCAGGATATTATGGGGATAGAAACATGAAATACATATGATTATATAGAGTTAATAACATATCAAATATTTTCAGATCTTCTATTTTTTAATTTTGAGATTTGAGTTTAGCTGAATTGTGTTTCTTGAGATGGATTTTACTTTTAATTTTTTTTTAATTTTTTTGATTTAGGTTTACTGTAGTTTTTCATCGGTTTCTTTTTGAATGTTTATTTGGTCAGATGTGAGTGATGTGATTAAGTTGATGTTGATATTTGCTATTGATGTTGTGCTGTAGGTATGATGCCTCAGTTAGAGTATCTTGAACAATGCTTGACAGGTATATATAGTTTTTGATAGCATTATTAGTCTTTTGCTTAGCTGTTGTCCCTCTCTGTCCCAAAATGATTGTTGATTTTTTTTTTCAAAATTTGCTCTCGATCAAGAAGAGCAAATCAAGATTATTTACAGCTAGAGCTTGAAAAGCTACATGACTTACGCAACAAAGTGAAGTTGGAAGGGGAATTGTGGGATGAACTGGTATGCATCTCAAGCCAGAATTCACACATGTTCAAATGGCTACTCGCTTATGGGACTCTCTGTTATCTCGTAAAAGTAAGTACTAACATCTTATAGTTTCCCTAAAATTTGGTTAATTTTAAATACTAACATCTTGCAGTGACTGAAACAAAAATCAAAAAAGAAAAAGAAGCTCCCATGATCAAGTAATGATGATTCTACGACTCAAAAATTTAAGCCATATATTATTCAGAATTTAGGATATTATGGAGACCTCTCGTGTTTAATAAATTATTATGTGAACTTAATTTAGAGGAGTACAAAGCGTTCCATATTGCAAGTAATTGTTTTATCATCACATAATAATTTATGAAACACAATAGAGGTTTTCAAGTTTTAGAATAATAGGATTGGGGATATCAATTGACTCCTAGAACCACCTAGCATTCAAAGTCATCAATAAGAATCTAGGCATGTCCTTAAAGTGAAAACATGAATAAAGTTAATGGGGTTTGATGTTACCTTTTCTGAGAGTTGATGGCGGAGGTGTTATTGGGCAGAAGAGATGCAAAATTTGGGTGGTGAAAATGGCTTCTTCCCTGTAAAAAATAGAGAAGAGACGTGAAGAAAATTATATAGAGGAAGAAATTCACATATAAAAGAGAAATAAATCATCAAATCTTGGGGATAAATCTGAATCTTTTGTAAATTATATCACTTTATAAATTTAAATTCATATATAAATAATAGAAAATATATAAATTTCGAATATAATTTGAATATTTTTTTTTTGAATCTATGCTGAAAATTAATGAATAAATCAACTAATTGGAATTTTGTTTTTTTGAATCTATGATTTCCGATAATTTAGGAGTTGATTACTTGAAAATCTATGATTGCCGAAAATTTAGGAATTGATTATACAGGCAGAGGTAAACCGTTCAAGATACGGAGTATATTTCTGTTAAGATTGATTGATAAAAAAAAAAGATCCGCGAATTAAGTAATCGGTATACTTGATTTGGAATGGGTTCCTCTGATACCTCATATCTCCATAAATAGTGTCGGGTTTACAAATTTTAAAAATTTGAGGATGTTCGCTAATCCTAAAACTGTTAATTCAAATTTATATTTGAATATAAATGTTTCAGTTTAAAAAATATAAAACTGTTTTAAAATAAATAAAATGATTTTGTATTTGAATATAAATGTTTTCTTTTTTTATCTTTTTATTGTAGTTGTTAGATTAGATTGATTTATGAATAAATCAAAAAATTTGAATTTTTTTTTTTGTTTTTTGAATCTATGCCGAAATTTTATGAATAAATCAAATAATTTGAAATTTTATGCTTTTTTTTTTATCTATGATTGCCGAAAATTTTCTGTTTCAGTATAGAAAATTTATAACTGTTTTAAAATACTTCAAATCTTGGGGATAAATCTGAATCTTTTGTAAATTATATCACTTTATAAATTTAAATTCTCCATATAAATAATAGAAAATATATAAATTTCGAAAATACTTAAAATGATTTTGTATTTGAATAAAAATGTTTTCTTTTTTATCGTTTTATTGTATTTGTTAGATTAGATTGATTTATTAATAAATCAAATAATTTGAATATTTTATTTTTTTAATCTATGTTGAAAATTAATGAATAAATCAACTAATTGGAATTTTTTTTTTTTGAATCTATGATTGCCGAAAATTTAGGAGTTGATTACTTGAAAATCTATGATTGCCGAAAATTTAGGAATTGATTACTTGAATTAATCTAATACCTAATTTTTAGAGAATTTGATTCATTTCCTCTTCTTATTATTATTTTGTTCAAATTGATCCGAAAATTTATGAATAAATCAAATAATTTGAAATTTTATGTTTTTTTTTTATGAAATGATTACCGAAAATTTTCTGTTTCAGTTTAAAAAATATAAAACTGTTTTAAAATACATAAAATGATTTTGTATTTGAATATAAATGTTTTCTTTTTTTATCTTTTTATTGTAGTTGTTAGATTAGATTGAGTTATGAATAAATCAAATAATTTGAATTTTTTTTTTTAATCTATGCCGAAATTTTATGAAGTAATCAAATAATTTGAAATCTTATGTTTTTTTTTATCTATGATTGCCGAAAATTTTCTGTTTCAGTTTAGAAAATATATAACTGTTTTAAAATACTTCAAATGATTTTGTGTTTCAATATAAATGCATTTTTTTTATCTTTTTATTATAGTTGTTAGATTAGATTGAGTTATGAATAAATAAAATAATTTGACATTTTTTTTTGTTTTTGAATCTATGCCGAAATTTTATGAAGAAATCAAATAAGTTGAAATCCATTCACTTTGACACACTCATTACCATTTAAAAAAAAACTGAATTATTATTGCAGTCACATTGCCTAAATGACCACAAATGCAAACAATTAACAAAATTCAGCGTTGCATAAACCAAAAAAAGAAAATAAAAATAAACTAAAAACTGAATTATAGATGACATCAATTCGAATGATAAAAAGAATAAAAATAAAATAAAAATAAAATTTAAAATAAAATAAATTCATGAGTAACATTATTCCTAATGATGAACTTGATTGTTGTCGACATGAGTAATGCGCACTTGATCTTTATAGATGCCATCAATTCGAATGTAACCATGAGGTAGTCCGCGTTTGAAAAACTTCACGGAGATGATAGAGACGACAACTGCATAGATGAACATATATATAATTAAAATAGAGATTGTGAAACAGCTGTGAAGATATTGATGTATGCACACCACTGAAAATCTCCATAGCAAATTAAGGGTATTGTGAACCAACCAGTATCATAAGCAAAGAAATTTAAATCAGAAGAAGTGGAGAGTACTGTCATCATGACAAAGATAAGATCATGCAAGCTTTGTTGGAATAACTATTACAAAATCTCTGCTGGAAATATAGAAACTAATTTAAAACAGAAATAGAAAATACAAGAGAAAGAATTTGTCGAAGATGTCCGAGTCGTGTGAAATCACACTCTCCTTAAGACAAATTACGCCCCCTCACCACGTTGTGCTTGAGTTGTTACGGAACGCTTGCCTCCCAGGATGAAACGGAGTAACCGGACGGTGGTTGCACAATTAGACCTCCGGCGAACTGAAGTCGATGCTTGAACTTTATCACCACGAATGCAATGCAAGGAGGCCAAGGGAAAGATGAACAATATGCAACGAAATTGAGAGGAGAATTTCTGGAAAAAATGTATCTTTCACTTGTTGTGTTCTTGCCATTATATAATCAAAGGAGATAACAGAAAATTAAATCAAGTTTTAATTTTCTTAATTAATACAATTATTTCAACATAATTGCATAATTATTTTGCTCATTACCTCCCTTTTACGTTATATGGCCGTTGGAATTTACCCCTTCATTAATGACCTTTTCGAGCCGTTACAAAACAAAGGCAAAACCATTTCCTCGTAGATCCACCGGAGCCTGTGCGCCCGCCTCGGGAACGCGAGGCGCCCGCCTCGTAATGGTTACAAATGAGCCGCACCCACCGGAGTCGAGGCGCCCGCCTCATGCGAGGTCCGGGCGCCCGCCTCACTCCCGGTTTCATTGGGTTAAGTTTTGGAAAAAAATACAAAAAGTGGGCTCGCGCGGAGGCTATTTCGGAGCTACATTCGTGTCCGCAGGACGCGCATGCACACGAGTTCGATAGCCCGAAGCCTATTTCGGTCCATGATTTGCACCCCCGCGCACCCGTGCGCGAGAGAGAGCCTCTATGTACCACAATCTTACTCCCTACCAAAGTGTAGGAGTATTTAAACTTAGCCACTTTTTCATCTTTTTCCAATGTGGGATAACCACATTTTACCCATTCCAACCCATTAACTTTGAGCCTTCATATCTCATTCATTTCTCAACCATTTTGAACAAATGAATATATGATTTCAATGTACTCATGGAGTAGAACACAATCCAACAATCAATTTGTCATTTTAACAAATAACAAATTAAGAAAATAACTCATTATTTCCTTCAAAAACACACTTTTTCCAACAATCCCCCACATGAAGGAATAATGCGGAATAGGTGATAAAGCCCGGCACGAAAACTTGCATACGAAGATGTGGGAATGCCCATTGAATCTTTGCTCGTACAAGCATATTTACTCTACTCGCAAATCGATAGACGCGATGTCCTTGAATCGTTATGCTTTTTGTGTAGCCGATCATATGCTTGACACAAGTATCGTCCTAACATACTTCAATTCTCATAGCTATGTTCAATCATGGCCCTGAACATACGCCTGGTTCTGCGAGAGGGTCTAAGAATTGAGCCTCACACAATTCTCCTCGAAGCGGCCCCACTTCTCTCTCACATAGGTGATTTCTTAAAGGTAACCCGTATTACCCCGCTCGAATTTTCGACGCGTAAGAATCATTAAAAGCCATAGGCTTATCCTTGTCCTTTCGGGATGTCACTAATAGGAATGGACTTGGGGTAGATTCCCCCACAGTGACGCTACAAGTCTTTTAACAGTTAGGTTGTCCCATTGAATCTAGTTCTTGGGATCTCCAGTCATCTAGATTGGGTTTTCCGCTGTGTTTAACTTTTCGCAGGCTTTAGTCCCATTCCCTCGTCGAGCTTTCAACTAACTCTCTATTTAACCCTTTGGTTAACGGATCCGCTAAATTTTCCTTTGACTTAACATAGTCAATGGATATTGTGCCGATTGAGAGTAGTTGTCTAATGGTATTATGTCTTTGACGAATGTGTCTAGACTTACCATTATACATATGATTGTGTGCCCTTCCAATCGCCGATTGGCTATCACAATGTATACATATTGATGGCACGGGCTTCGTCCATCTTGGAATATCTTCTATAAATTGGCGTAGCCACTCGGCTTCTTCACCACATTTATCTAACGCTATAAACTCGGATTCCATCGTGGATCTAGCTATAACCGTTTGTTTAGAAGATTTCCATGATATAGCAAACTCTGCTAATGTAAACACAAATCCGCTTGTAGACCTTGAGTCTTTTATATCGGATATCCAATTAGCATCGCTATATCCTTCGATTACCGCTGGATGTCTAGTATAGTGTAAAGCATAATCGCGAGTATATCTTAAGTACCTTAGTACTCTCACTATACCATTCCAATGTTCCGCTCCGGATTACTTGTATACCGACTCGCCTTGCTAACCGTGTAAGCAATATCTCGGTCTAGTACAACTCATCAAGTACATTAGACTTCCAATGATTCTCGAGTATTCAACTTGAGAAACTGTGTCACCTCTATTCTTTGATAGATGTTGACTCATGTCTATTGGGGTTCTAGCAATAGCTAAGTCATTCTTGCTGAATTTCTCAAGAATTTTATCCACATAATGTGACTCGGCTTAAAGCAAGTCCATTTGACATTCTTGAAATTTTCACGCCAAGGATTACATCGGCTAACCCCATATCTTTCATGTCAAACTTTGAGTTCAACATATCTTTAGTGGACTTTATCATTTTATCACAACTTCCTATGATAAGCATGTCATCTACATAAAGACACAAAATGACGTAGCCATTTCCCGTGTCTCTAACATAGATACATTTGTCACATTCATTTATTTTAAATCCACTTTCCATCATGGCTTGATCAAACTTTTGATGCCATTGTTTTGGTGCTTGTTTCAAGCCATACAATGACTTTACTAACTTGCACACTTTATTTTCTTGCCCCGGCGCGTAAAATCCTTCCGGTTGCTCCATGTAAATTTCCTCTTCTAAATCCCCATTTAGAAAGGCTGTTTTAACATCCATTTGATGTACTTCAAGATTCCGCAATGCGGCTATTGCAAGTACAATTCTTATGGATGTTATTCTCGTAACCGGAGAATATGTATCAAAGTAATCAAGGCCTTCCTTTTGCTTGTAACCTTTAATTACAAGTCTTGCCTTATACTTGTCAATTGTTCCATCCGTCTTCATTTTCCTTTTAAAAATCCACCTATATCCTAGTGGTTTACTTCCTGAGGAAGATCCACTAATTCCCAAGTGTGATTTTGTAAAATGGAATCAATCTCACTTTTAATGGCCTCTTTCCACAAAGGTCCTTCGGAAGAGCTCACGGCCTCTTTATAACTTTGTGGTTCACTTTCAAGCATATAGGTTAGAAAATCTGGGCCAAAAGATTTTTCTACCCTACCTCGTTTGCTCCGTCGAGGTTCTACCTCCGCTTCATCATTTTCATCATGATGATTTGTTCCTTCGACTTCTTCTTCTTCTATTGAATCATGTCTCCGTTTAGATGAACTTGCATCATTTCTTTTGCATGGAAACACATTCTCAAAGAAAGAAGCATTTCTTGACTCCATTATAGTATTCTTGTGTATATCTTGAATCTTCGATTCATGCACAAGAAACCTATAAGCACTACTATTGTGAGCATACCCAATAAATATGCAATCAATAGTTTTTGGTCCAATTTTCACCTTTTTGGGAGGTGGTATTGAAACCTTTGCAAGACACCCCCACACTCGCATGTATTGGTATGATGGCACTCTTCCATGCCACAATTCATAGGGGCTCTTATTTATTTTCTTTCGGGGCATTTTATTCAACACATAATTTGCCGACAAGACGGCCTCTCCCCACATGTTATCCGGTAACCCCGAACTTATTAACATGGCATTCATCATGTCCTTTAGAGTCCGATTTTTCCTCTCGGCAACTCCATTGGATTGTGGGGTGTATGGTGGTGTTGTAACATGTTTTATCCCATGTTGAGCACAAATACCTTCAAAAGGGAATTCATACTCACCACCACGATCACTTCTTATGACCTTTATTTTCCGGTTGAGTTGATTTTCAACTTCATTTTTATAGAGAACAAACTTCTCTATAGCCTCATCTTTACTTTTGAGAAGATACACATAACAATATTTTGTGCTATCATCAACAAAAGTCATAAAGTACTTATTGCCCCCTCGTGTTTGTGTTGACTTGAAGTCACATAAATCCGTATGAACCAACTCAAGTGGTTCATTATTTCTTACAACCGAATGGAACGGAGGTTTTGTAAACTTTGCCTCTACACAAGTTTCACATTTATGTTTGTAGTCTATTTTACATTTTGGTATGCAATTCATGTTAATTAATCTACGTATAGTATCATAGTTAACATGTCCTAGTCTACCATGCCACAAATTGGAAGACTCGAAGCAAGTAAACGGAAGAATTATTCTTATTCATCTCATTCACCTTAGGCTTAGTAGCCATTACATTGCTTTTTACAACCATAGCACTAAGCTTAAACATACCATCACAAACATAACCTTTGCCTACAAACATTCCACTTTTAGACAAAGTAACCATATCGGATTCAAACACAACACGAAATCCATGCTTAATCAAAAGCGATCCGGACACCAAATTTTTCCGGATTTCGGGCACATAGAGCACATTGTTGAGAGTCAACTCTTTCCCGGAAGTCAACTTCAGCACCACCTTTCCTTGACCTTTCACATCGGACGTGGCAGAATTTCCCATGAACAATTTCTTACCATTTTCAAGGGCTTCAAAACTACTAAACATTTCCTTGTTTGAGCAAACATGCCTAGTAGCACCGGTGTCAATCCACCACTGATTTGGGTTTGAACCCACCAAATTCACCTCAGAAATTACCGCAGCCAAATTCATATCGGAAACTTCATTCGAGATGACATCCACCATGTTTGCTTGTTTCTTTGGCTTCCTACACTCGGAAGACTTGTGGCCCACAATGCCACAATTGTAACAAGTTCCACCGAACTTTTTCTTGGAGATTCCTCCCTTTGGTTTCAAACTAGAACCACCCTTTTGGGACCAAACTTGCCTTTGGCTTTGCCATTGGCCTTGGAGCTATCAACATGCTCCACCACATTGGCTTTCGCCACAAGAAGATTATTCAACTTCTTCTCCGCAATTCTATTCTCTTCCTCAATCCGAAGACGAATAGCAAGCGCTTCAACATTCATTTCTTTTCGTTTATGTTTAAGATAATTCTTGAAATCTTTCCAAGCGGGAGGCAACTTTTCAATTATTGCCGCCACTTGAAAGTTTTCACTAATTACCATCCCTTCGGCATGAATTTCATGAATGATTATTTGCAACTCTTCCACTTGACTTTTAACAGTTTTTGAGTCCACCATTTTGTAATCGAGAAAACGGCCCACAATGAATTTCTTTGTGCCCGCGTCATCGATCTTATATTTATATTCCAAGGACTCCCAAAGTTCCTTTGCAGTTTTCTTAACACTATACACATTGTATAGCGTATCCGACAATCCATTAAGGATGTAATTTACGCAAAGAAACTCGGAATGCTTCCAAGCATCAAGAGCCGAGATGGCTTGCCCATCCGTCTCATTCTCACCCAACTGTGGCGGATCTTCCTTAAGAAATCTCGCCAAGTTCAAGGTAGTCAAATAGAAAAGCATCTTTTGTTGCCATCTTTTAAAGTCTTGGCCAACAAACTTTTCCGGTTTCTCACCATGATGGTTCGAAACAGTTTGGACAACCACCCTTTGAGAGTTGGTTTCCACACGAAGCGCTTCCTCCACACGAGGATTCTCGGAGTTGTTCCCAGCATTGGTTTCCACGTTTGATTGAGTAGCCATCTGAAACAAAACAAACAAGTTTAGTTCACTGTTTTAAATAGTTTTTCTTCCAACTAATTTGTCTTAAGATTGTTGGAATAACTATTACAAAATCTCTGCTGGAAATATAGAAACTAATTTAAAACAGAAATAGAAAATACAAGAGAAAGAATTTGTCGAAGATGTCCGAGTCGTGTGAAATCACACTCGCCTTAAGACAAATTACGCCCTCACCACGTTGTGCTTGAGTTGTTACGGAACGCTTGCCTCCCGGGATGAAACGGAGTAACCGGACGGTGGTTGCACAATTAGACCTCCGTGACTCAAGTCGATGCTTGAACTTTATCACCACGAATGCAATGCAAGGAGGCCAAGGGAAAGATGAACAATATGCAACGAAATTGAGAGGAGAATTTCTGGAAAAAATGTATCTTTCACTTGTTGTGTTCTTGCCATTATATAATCAAAGGAGATAACAGAAAATTAAATCAAGTTTTAATTTTCTTAATTAATACAATTATTTCAACATAATTGCATAATTATTTTGCTCATTACCTCCCTTTTACGGCTTATATGGTACATTTGGAATTTACCCCTTCATTAACGGACCTTTTGAGCATTACAAAACAGTGCAAAACCATTTCCTCGTAGATCCACTGGAGCCCAGGCGCCCGCCTCGGGGAACGCGAGGCGCCCGCCTCGTAATGGTTACAAATGAGCCGCACCCACTGGAGTCGAGGCGCCCGCCTCATGCAGGTCCAGGCGCCCGCCTCACTCCCAGTTTCATTGGGTTAAGTTTTGGAAAAAAAATACAAAAAGTGGGCTCGCGCGGACAGGCTATTTCGGAGCTACATTCGTGTCCGCAGGACGCGCATGCACATGAGTTCGATAGCCCGAAGCCTATTTCGGTCCATGATTTGCACCCCCTCGCGCACTGCGCGAGAGAGAGCCTCTATGTACCACAATCTTACTCCCTACCAAAGTGTAGGAGTATTTAAACTTAGCCACTTTTTCATCTTTTTCCAATGTGGGATAACCACATTTTACCCATTCCAACCCATTAACTTTGAGCCTTCATATCTCATTCATTTCTCAACCATTTTGAACAAATGAATATATGATTTCAATGTACTCATGGAGTAGAACACAATCCAACAATCAATTTGTCATTTTAACAAATAACAAATTAAGAAAATAACTCATTATTTCCTTCAAAAACACACTTTTTTCCAACAAGCTTAAGTCAATGATGAGAACACCAATATTCAGAGGAAAAAAATAGAAAAAGAAGATGAAGAAAAAAGGAGGCAGGGATAAGTATATAGCCTATCCATCACAGGTGGCAAACACAAAATAATATGCGGTCAAACTATCTTTATTAATCGAATAATTCTTTTGCTATTATAAATCTTGACAAATTGAGTTCTCGATTACTTGCTTCAGGGAACTTGTGATTAGAGCTTGAGGAATTTCAAAAAAACTGGTTTTTAATCAACCCGCAAGCTTGAACATATTCAGAATCCACAACTGCCATTACCCTTTGCATCTGTAATTGCAGCATTTTGTTGGCATCGACTAAATAAAGAGCTAAGAATAATTATACGGGCAAAGTGTTCAACAATTAAGCAACTAAGAAGAGTTAAACTTGTGAATGCATTTTATTTTAGTCTTCAGTTTGTTATCAAATAAAAAAAAGAGAAATTAAACTGGTCATGCACCTTTAGCTTGGACTCCTCCAAGTATTCCCCAGCTTCTTCTCTAAGGTGCAACCTTATTTCAGTTCCACGGCCAAGTGGTTCATTCCACTCATCCTCAGAAATTGCAAATGCTCCATCAGCCTTTGACTCCCACACGTACCTAAAACCCAAATGCAAAAAAATTGGAGAAAATGCTAGAAAAACAATAAGCCGCAGTGGAAGTTAAAAATAGAACTATCACAATATCACGTTATTCTAGAAGTCTTGAGTCTTACTGTTTGTCATCGTTGTGTTTGCTAATAACTTCAACATAATCGGCCACAAGATATACAGAGTAAAACCCGACACCAAACTGCCCAATAAGATTAAGATCACCACTTGTCTGCATTTTCTCAACAAAAGCTACAGGAAAAAAAGAAAAAAAGGCACATTTATCACATTATCCAATAAGAATGAGAGTAGGTTCAAACAGGTAACTCGCTATGCCCTTCACCATACCTGAAGTTCCAGACTTTGCTATGGTTCCCAAGTTCTTAATGAGGTCCTCCTTGGTCATACCGATACCTCTATCACGAATTGAAAGGATTTTCTTTTCTTTGTCTAATTTAATCTGCATTTTATCAGATTACAAGCCTCTTCAAAACCACAGTGCTCCAAAGGAATACTATTGATAATATTAAGCTGTAATTGCAAGTAAGACAGATCAGATACATACCTGAATCTCAAGCTTGGCAAATAATCACTTGAACATAAATTTCAGATCATGAAAGTTCAATATTAGTCCACATTGTCTTCCCAAATTAATCATTTACATTCTCCGTTAATCAATTCCAATTTCAAATCCTCCATCCTTCTCACCCTACAAATTATAATTCAAAACATACAGAAAATAAATCTCTTTTTTGTAAAATATAGACTAACCAAAAATTAAATAAATAAACAAAAAACATAAAAATATTATTTTAAAATAACTTGTGTTCATACGTATTGAAAGATACTTAAATATAAAAAATTCGGAAAAAATTAAAAACAAAAATATTAAAAAGGAAATAAATTATTTTACATAAAAATTATTTAAAACAAAATAAACGTCTACTATTTATTAAAAAAATCTTTAATAAAATTTCACAATTTATTAACTACTCGGTACATACATGCAAATTGAAAGACCGAAAAGTTTATAACAAAAATATATACACAAGTTTTTTTTATCAAAATTGGGTAATTTTTTTTTTCTATATTTTTAAAGCAGGTAAGAGTGATTCGAATATGACACATATTAAATATCTTCAAAAAAAAAAAAGAAATTAAAAGAAAAAGAAGAAGAAATCCTCAATCGGAAAGAAACAAACTACCTCCATACGTACCCACATACCTGAGTTATCTTCTTCCCCGACACATCCACCACCGACGATCTAAGGCGCCAAACGTCATCAACCCCCCAAAACATAGCTCTCGCCATCACCAAAACAATCGACACGATTTCTCATCTTCAACTGTCTAACTCTCTGTCTCTCCCTACTTCCATCCATGAAACTAAAATCACCAGAATAAAATAGATCTGACAGTAATTTCATATAAGTAGAGAAGTTACCTTAAACTTTCAACAACCTTGAATCAATTATCCATGAAACCGACAATCGTTCCCTCCACATGCCTGTTTCAAAAAAGAAAAAAAAGAGAATTTAGATTATTTACAACCCATAGTCAGCCATATCAAATATCCCTTCTTTATAAGTGATCGAACTTACCTTCATATCTGAGATTTTCACCGACATCCTCTCCGACATGGCTGCAACCTCGATTGCAATATCAAATATCGCCGTCCGGAGGTTGCCCAGCCAAGATACGGAAGAAACTGTCTGTGAATGTGTGAATATATGTGCGTGTTTGAGTGTGTGACTATGTGCTTGTGTGTGTCTATTTCCTTTTTGTGTGTGTGTGGTGTTTTTAAAATATTTAGAGAGAATGAGGAGATAAGGAATAGAGAGAGTAAATAGGATAGAGAGAATTTGAATTTCAAATTTCTTTCCCTTAAATAACCAATTTAATTAATTCCTTAAAATAACCCTTTTAAGAGGAGGAAAGAATTTTCAGCTTTGATCAAAATAAGACGATTTCTACTGCATGAAGACGGAGAAGAGGAGAAGGGTGAACTTTGACAGGTTATATTTAACAATTACTCAAGAAAACACGGATTCGGAGATTATTAAAAAAAAAGATGATCCCTAAATTGCGGCTGACAGATGATGATCATGCATGTGATTCCTAAATCATTCCTAAAATAAACTAATTTTATAACTAAAAATTCAAATTTTGAATATCAAATTTACTTTTTCAAAATTTATGGTATTATCCGAAATCAAAGTAATTAGGCTTTTAATTTTTTTTATTTTTTTTAATTTTAGGTGAAGGAGGAAATAATGGATGACCAATTGAGAAATGCCACGTGGCTTTCCACGTCATAATGCCACGTGGCGCAGTGTGAAGGCTTGAAATTCTTCTGCTTTCATATATTATATAGATATTCTTTTTACGAGGAAGTCAAATTTGCTTATGAAATAACTATTATAATTGAGATATGCAAATTTTATGTATAATAAGGGATCAAAATAATATTTTAATGTAAATTTTTTTCAAAATTAAGGAAATCGAAATGTACAAATTCATCATTTTTAGTAGTAAAAAAATATATATATATATATTTTAAAATAAAGGTATTAAAATTGACAATCCACAAAATGTATAAATTGATCATTTTTATTAATTGTATTTGATTGATCAAGTGTAAGATATAGGTGGGTACTAGATGGATAATGTGTTGATTGGTTCAACAAGAGGGCTTGAAAATAGTAAGAGAACATAAATGTCAGAGAACGAAGGAGAATATTATCGATCCAATTTTGATGAGAGCTTCAATATCAATTTTAGACAAACAAAAAAATAAAATAAAAAAGGAGTATGTTTTTATCTTATTTTAAGATAGAAGAGATAATTAATAAGTCGATGGAATGCAAATCTATTTGAAATTACTTGTATCATTTTATGTATCATCGTCATCGTGCGTGAATATTTGAGTTTATTGTCAAATTATCCCGCGTATTAATTGAAGTTAGTTAATGTCACATACGTACTCCCAAAACATAAAATGTCACCTGAGTACTATATTTTTAAATTGGATCACTTTTTTAACACCCGTTAAAAAATTAACGACCTCAAGTTAAAATTAACAATTTATTCAAATTTGACCCCATAAATTTTAAAGGGATTAATTGACATTTTCTAAAAATAGGAAAAGGTTAAACAAAAGAATAAAAATATATCCATCTTTCATCTCCCTCTCTGTCATACCCAGTCCCACGCCAACCCCGTCGTCCCTTCCCAACCCAGCCAGCCAACCACCATGTCGCCATCCATCACCTCCCACCCTAAACAAAATCAAACATATACCAATCATTATCAGATTTTGGCTTTTTTATTGACAGATTGAATTTTTTTAAGAAATGAAACACCAATTTAATCAAACCCCTTCATCCCCAAATTCAGTGAGTATCAATTTCAGCAACAATTCTATACCAAAATTGATCTTAAACTGAAGTGATTATGGGATAAGGATTGGGCTTGAACAGTATAATGAGTTCAATGGACTTAGTGGGCCAAGTAGTCTAGGGTGGGCCACACATGTTAAGGAGGGTAAATAACAAAAAAGTTAACGGTAAGTCATATTTTTCTTTAAGTGGCGAGATTTTGTAGTAGCGACAAGATCGTGGGTGGGAGCAAGAATAGCCTATGGGCGGGAAGCACAGGTGGCGAGAAGGCAACCTAGTGTTCCTGGTCTTTGGGCGACAAGTGCGGAGGTTAGATTAGGTGATTATATGTGCGTTATTCCTTTAGAGAGATTGTCGCCTGGCGACAAGTGTGACTGGAAGATAATAAGTGACTGGGACGTTGCCACGTGGACACCCCCCATAACGGACAACAGTGTAGAATGATGGGGGAACATTACTTTTTTACCAACTTTGAGGGTAGTTGACCCAGAAAGCATGGTGAAATTACCCGGATCCGATAGGCAGCGCGCTCGCGCCCCCGGCATCTGGCATCATTTCGTTTCGGAGCGTCGTTGCCTCGCTGTGTTTTCGCTTTGTAGAGTCGCCACGCCGTTTTCATTATTAAGCCCAAAACATTGAAAAAGGGCATCAGTTTAAAGATAATTTTAAAACTATTTTTTGTGTGATGAGATTTTGAGTTCGGAGGTCAGATGACTCCTCGGGAAGAGAATATTAGAATCTTAGAGCTCACCCGAGTCGCCTCGTAAAAACGAGTCTTTCGGATACCCCTAATATCCTTTAAAATGTTGTGTGTGTGTGTGTGTGCTTTAAAAATGCATGCTGTATCGGATGTCTAAATTGTGTACTATGTATTGAAATGCCTTGAAATAGTGAAGGAAGGAAGCCTTACCAATGTTGGTTCGTGTCTGTCTTCCGCTGAGGAATAGTGTTTGAGGTCGGAGTAGCGTTCCGGATTGCTTTGAGGATGTCGGTTGTCTGCGGACAGAGTTTTGGCGTGAGTTGAGATTGCAGGCTGCGTTCGGGCAGAGGTTCGGCGTGCGTGGGGATCGTCGGGATCAGTCGGGCAGAGGTTCGGCGTGCGTTGGAATCGTTGGTTGGATTCGGGCAGAGGTTCGGCAAGGTTTGGGATCGCCGGTTTGACTCGGAAAGAGCCGGGACACCGTGGGAAAGACCAGGCAAGGCCTCGGAGTACCACGAGGGGCCTCAGAGTACCTCGAGAGTGCCTCGGGGCAGCGCGGGAGCATCGCGGGAGCGCTCGGAGAGGCTTCGGAGCACCACAAGGGAGCTCGGAAGGCCTCGGAAGGATCCGAAAGGGGCCGGGAGTGCCCCGAAGGGTCTTAGAGGGGAAGCCTGAAGGCTAGGGAGGAAGAGAGAAGTGGGAGAGGTGTGTAAAATGAGGAGGGGGAGCCCTCTATTTATAGTGCCAGAAAAATGCAAAGAGGTCCGTACGGACCTCCTTGGTTATCCAGAATTTTGGATTTCCTCGATTTGAGGGAATATGTGATGATGGTGAATATTCTGGAATGATGGTGTCCCCTGTGCAAAGAGGTCCGTACGGACCATCTTGACATGCAAAGAGGTCTGTACGGACCAACTAAGCAAGAGGGTAATCATTTTCTCCGGGATTTGAGGGAATATTGTGGACTTTAATGGGATTCAGTAATTATGAAAACAAAGAGGTCCGTACGGACCATTATTGCTTTTCCAATTTCCTGAAAATTCCCAAAAGGTCCTTTTGTCCCTTTTTATCCTAGAAAGGCTCCTCCCTTGGTTTGGCTGAGGGTTTGAGAGGGTTTTGAGAGGGTTTTGAGTGCCAAAAGTCTCCGAGACTGCGTTGATGAGTCTGCGGTGCTTTCCGTGTGTTTGAAAGAGGGTGATCCAGATTAGGGTACTTACAGAAGCCCCTCGACGACGTCACTTATGAAAGAAGTGGGGTCGCCGATAAGATAAGGGTCCTAATCTGGATCGCGTGCTGGGAGAGGAAGTGACCGTGAGGACGTGGTGGTGTCCTATTGTGTGACCGTATAGGTCGATGGCTGGACCCTGTGATAGGATTCCTACGTATCCCTGGCGGGAATCAAGCCCGGTCGTAGTTCGTGTGTGGGGTGAGTGTTATGTGAGCTGTCCTCTAACTGAGACTCTGTGCGTGGATGTGGTGGTGAATTTGTGAATGCGGGCGTGGTGGTGCCCTGAAGTGCTGTGTGACCGCCGAGGTCAGTGGTAAGGACATGGTGGTGTCCTGGGTGACCGTATAGGTCGATGGCTGGACCCTGTGATAGGATTCCTACGTATCCCTGGCGGGAATCAAGCCTGGTCGTAGTTCAGAGGTTGTGAAATTGTAAGTGTATGTGGGCGTGGTGGTGCCCTGAAGCGTCGTGTGACCGCCGAGGTCAGTGATAAGGACGGGGTGGTGTCCTAAGGTGTGGTGACCGCCGAGGTCAATTGTGAGGACATGGTGGCGTCCTGGGATGGAAATTTTACGATTTTACTAATCGGGTGGTTTAAGGCCTTCCGGGCCGGAGATAATGATTTGGGAGGTTTATACGGTCTTCCGAACCGAGTGATTTAAAGCCTTCCGGGCTGGAGATAGTAATTTGGGAGGTTTATACGGTCTTCCGGACCGAGTGATTTAAAGCCTTCCGGGCTGAAGATAGTAATTTGGGAGGTTTATACGGTCTTCCAGACCGAGTGATTTAAAGCCTTCCGGGCTGGAGATAGTAATGTGGCTGATTTATACAGTCTCCCGGACTGAGTGGTTTAAAGCCTTCCGGGCTGGGGATAGTAGTGTGGCTGATTTATACAGTCTCCCAGACTGAGTGGTTTAAAGCCTTCCGGGCTGGAGATAGTAGTGTGGCTGATTTATACAGTCTCCCGGACTGAGTGGTTTAAAGCCTTTCGGGCTGGAGATAGTAGTGTGGCTGATTTATACAGTCTCCCGGACTGAGTGGTTTAAAGCCTTCCGGGCTGGGGATATGTATGAGGACTTGAATCATCTTCTGATTGCGGTTGCGCCATGCATGAGGACTTTGAATCATCTTCTGGCTGCGGTTGGTGCCATGCGTGAGGACTTTGAATCGTCTTCTGGCTGCGGTTGATGCCATGCGTGAGGACTTTGAATCGTCTTCTGGCTGCGGTTGGTGCCATGCGTGAGGACTTGAGTCGTCTTCTGGCTGCGGTTGGTGCCATGCGTGAGGACTTTGAATCATCTTCTGGCTGCGGTTGATGCCATGCGTGAGGACTTTGAATCGTCTTCTGGCTGCGATTTGCGTCATGCGTGAGGACTTTGAATCGTCTTCTGGCTGCGGTTGGTGCCATGCGTGAGGACTTGAGTCGTCTTCTGGCTGCGGTTGATGTCATGCGTGAGGACTTTGAATCGTCTTCTAGCCGCGGTAGTGGAGGCATGGCTGCCTTGTGCTTTGATTGCGAGAGGTGTAGATGCCTTTGCGTTTTTGCATGTTGGGGAGAAGGTTGGACTTACGATGACTGCCGGTGTTCATCCGTTGGGGATTATCATGGCCTTTTAGGGGCTTGCAAGGATTCCCTTTTTGACTTGCTGGGGAAGGAGTTCGGGCTTACTTGGATGGCCGGTATTCATCTGCTGGGGATGCGTGACCTTGTAGGGGCTTTTTCTGCTGAGAAAGTGTTGCCGTTGAGCGTCTTGGAGGCGTCTTGTGCCTGGAGTTTTGTGCTGGGAGGTGTTGGCTCCTTCTTGTGTTTGTTTTCCCATTGAGTGGGCAAGGATCGGGCTTACGCTGACGGCCGGTGGTTGAATTGTCGTTGAGGGGGCTCCTCAGGTGACAGCGCAGCGGAAGATGCTGCGGGGCTTGACTTGTGATGTCATGTATCTGGGGGAGCGGGTCTTCTGGCAGCATGGCCCAGGTGTGCTTCCCGTGGCTCCGAGGGACCCTCCTTTTGGGATGCTTGATTCTCGGGATATGGATGTGTTAGACTTTGAGAGGTACCTTGGCGGGGTGGGTGCCGAGGAGTTTATTTTGTATGGAGAGGAGTATGGGGCCTTCGTGAGGAGGAAGTTGAGGACGCCACAGGTATTGGCGAGGGAGAGGGAGGCTGGTCCGCAGGTTCCGCCAGAGGTTCCGATGCCGGGGCCGAATTTTACGTATGTCCGTGGGGACTCGTCGAGGAGGAGGGTGTCTGTGCCCGTTCCTGAGCAGGCTCCTGCTGCATACCGAGTGGATCCTGATAGATCGGTGAGTGTGCTTACTCTTTTCCATCTTGGAATCTTTTCTGTATTTTTCTCTTTTTGTTGTTGAGTATAACTGTATTGCTGAGCGTTTCTTTGGCTGCTTGTTTGTGCAGGTCCCGGGGAGAGCCTATGATATGCTGACTCGCCGTTATGTGGCGATGAGGTCCTTCGCGAAGAAGATGGCGTCGAAGATGTCTTGCCGGTCTTCGCGTCGTGTGCCGGCGTACACGCCGATGCCTTCGAGGCATTCTATAGATGTTCCTCCACCGAGAGCCGAGCCGGGGCCACAGCAGGAGGGACCTTCGCGGGGGCGGCATAGCATGGATGCCGGGACGTCTTCGGGAGCTCCGAGGCAGCAGCCCTTTTACCAGTTCTTCCCTCCGCAGGATGCACAGGGTGAGGGATCGTCAGAGCCTTCTTTCTTTGATCCTTTCGTCGGATTTGATCCTTCTGATTATTTTGAGTGGCAGCCTCCGGAGGGGGCTCGGTACTCTGACGACGAGGACGTGACGGGCGAGTTCACCGGGATGCCCGACTTCTCTCTGGAGGACCTTGGCGAGGATGATGATGCTGAGGAGTCTGATTAGTATTCATTTGCTTTCCCTCTTTCCATATCTTCTCTCTTTTTTTTTTGTTTAGCAACAGACATTTGATGTACCTGTAATAAAACACTCGTATTTGCATGGCAAAAGCATTTTATTTTAAAATGTAATGTCGTTTTGTGATTTCCCGGGAATTGTCCTAGGAATGGTTGCTATTATTTTTTTATTATTATTGTGCATGCCACGTGAGCTGAGGGTGCGTTTGTGGGTAGTGTATGCTTGCCGGAAATGGTTTTGGCCAGTGTTTGGGCAATTTGGGGCAAGGTCCTGTTGGGGACAGTGGTTGTTGTACTGTTTGCTGGGAAAATGGGTTCTGGTTGCAAAGAGGTCCGTACGGACAGACCTACATTGCAAAGAGGTCCGTACGGACCACCTTTGCTTTTTGGGAGGACATAAAGGCTTTCCAGTGTCTGGACTTTCCCCCATTCCCCATTTGCAGCCATTTTCGAGCTTTCTTTCCCATTTTCTCTAGGAACCTCCATTTTTGCCATGGATTCTTTGTACGTTCCAAGAATTTTGCCGAGGCTTTCGCAGGAGAGGCAAGCACACTTCCTTGAGCAGCTGAAAACGTGGATGAGACGTCGTATGAGGCATCAGAGACGGGCTTTCGAGGTAAGGTTTCATCTTTGCTCGATTTGGTCTTTTAAGGAGTTGTTTCCTGATTGGGAGTTGTTGCGGGCTTCCGCGAAGTTCTGGGATGTTAGGAGACATGTGTATTGCTTCTCTTACAACGAACTGGTGCCCACTCTTGAGGATTTTCGGGCTTTGATTGGAGGACCGGAGGTGGAGGCCATCTCGCTTCCTTTGATTGGTGGTGCTGCCTTGAGCGTGAAGCTTGCAGGTTTCCTTCAGACTTCGTTGGAAGAAGTGTAGGGCATGATCCTTGATTCGGGTCATATTGACATTTCTGCGCTGCCGGGGCGGTTCATGGTTGATGATGAGAGTGATGTTTCTTGGGATGCATTTGCCTTGTGCGTGATATCGACGCTTTTCATGGTCAGCTCCCTTGGCATTTGTGATGGCGCTTTGCTAGATGTGGTTGGGCACTGCAGAGCTGGAGAGGATATTGTCCCGTTGGTGCTGGGGGAGACTCTTCATGGTATTGATCGTCTGGCGACTGGGGATCGGTTCATGAGAGGGGGAAGCCCCGCTTTGCTCACCTTGTGGCTGCGAGAGAGACTTCGGGCCATGCCCGAGGCTCCGACGTCATTTAGTCCGTGGTCATTTGCTCAGCGACCTCTTGTGTTGGATATGGATCAGTCCGCCTGGGAGAGATGGATGGCACAGCTTGGTACGCATCAGATCCGCTGGTGGGTTCCGCACTGGGGGATTGAGACTAGGAGGGTCTTTCAGGAAGGGTCCTATGTCGTCAGAGTTCCAGGTTTGTCTTGGTCCTCCTTCTATATTCCGTCGCTTGTTTCCCGGCAGTTTGGGATGAAGCAGGAGCCTTTGTTGGGCTGGGATGACCTTGCTACTGCGGAGATAGTTCCTCTTTGTATGGCAGCTCCAGGTGCTTTCTTGTATTTTCTGAGGGTATGGGAGTATTCTGCTTTCCCTCCTGTGGTGCTCCTTAGACGTCGGGAGAGTGTCGTATTGACGACTCAGTACTTGGCCTGGTATGAGCAACGTGTGGGGCAGTCCCAAGTGGCTTTGGAGAGCAGGCGTGTAGCGATTCTGGGACCCGGCTGTCATAGTAGCTATTGCCTTAGGAGTGCCGAAGCCTGGTCTGACCCTTTGGATGTGACGGGAGACACTTTGTTTGACTACGAGACTAGAGTTGACCGACTGACGGGGAGAGGTCCTCTTTTGCAGACTCGCAGGGAGGAAATCCGAGCCGAGGCACGGGCGAATGAAGCCCTGAGAGCTGCTGGATTGTTTGACTCTACGGGGAGGACCCCAGATCTCGGACTGAGAGACGCAGAGTTGGTTCACGTGGAGCGAAAGAAGACTCGCCGGGGACGAGGGAAGAAAGGAAAGAATGGCGAGGGGACTAGCGCAGAGGGCGCGGAATGACCTCCTAAGTATCCATTCATTGCATTGCAAACACATTATTTGTTAAATGTATTAAGCTGTTTTTTAGCATGTTGTGAACTTTGAGAGTAGACCGTGCTTGAACTCATCAAGAAATGTTGTAACCGTTAGTGATTTGTGATTTACTTTTAAAGCTTTGTCGAGACGCAAGATCTCTTGTTTGCTTTTGTGTCTTTTGTGAACCTTGGCGACGTCTGTTGCATTTGTGGACTGAAACGGCCTGGGCCCTGATGGCCATCCCTTTTGCTTGGGCTCTGTGTTCGGGAGGTTGAATGATCCCCGGTCTTTTCCGTAGCTTCCTTGCCTCTTGTTGGCGTCGGGCATCTTGACCTTTTTTTTGTAGCTTCTGCTTGAGCTTCTTTTGTTTTATTTTTTTTTTGTGAGCCCTTGCTCGAGCTCTCTTTTTTTTTTTTTTAGAAGCGCGTGAAGGCGAAGATAAGCCCCTGGCTTGGAAGCAGGAATGAGTCAGTCGTTTGGTGCTGAGTAACCTCTGGACGTCCTTTGACGTTGCCGTCGCTGTTTGACTTGGTCAAGGTGATGGTGGGGGGCATGCTCCTGGAAAGTGTGCAATTTGATGGAGGTCTTGATCGACATTCAAACTTTTGACTTTTTTGTGTATTTTTAGACCGGACCAATTAAGGTTGCCTACGTTCCCCCGGACTAGAGGGCTCAGGTCTGCGTAGTTCGACACTACATGGAGTGCCAAGAGATGCACAGTTGCTCTTCTTTAGGCGAAGTATCTGCGAAGCTTGCTTCCGTTGACTGGATTCATGAAGGGATTGCCGTCTAGGTCTGTCAGCTTCATGGCTCCTCCGGAGAAGATCTTTTGAACCACGAAAGGGCCGATCCACGTTGGTTCCCATTTTCCCAGTGGGTTGGTTCGAGTAGGAGGCTTTTCTTTGAGTACAAGGTCGCCCTCCCTGATGTCTCGGGATTTGACTTTCCTGTCGAAAGCTCTAGCCATTCTGCTTTGGTAGGCTCGGACGTGTTCCATGGCCTTTAGTCGTCGCTCGTCTAGCAGAGCCAACTCATCATGTCGGCTTCGGAGCCATTCAACTTCGTTGATGTCGTTTTCCAGCAGCACTCGGAGTGATGGAATTTCCAATTTGATGGGAAGGACTGCTTCCATCCCGTATGTCAGGGCGAATGGGGTTTCTCCCGTGGCTGTTCTGACTGATGTTCGGTAGCCCCAAAGTGCAAGGTGCAGCCTCTCGGGCCAGTCTCGTCCTCGGGTGGTCATTTTTCGAATGATCCGTTCGAGAGTCTTGTTTGCTGCTTCTACGGCGCCGTTTGTTTGTGGCCTGTAGGGAGAAGATTTGTGGCGCGTGATCTTGAATTCGGCCAGCAGTCTGTCGCATTCCCCTTCGAAGTGTGAACCGTTGTCTGATATGACCTCATTCGGGATGCCGTATCGGCAGATGATGTTTTCCTTGAGGAAAATGTGCGACCTTCTTGGAGGTGAGTATCTTGTAGGACTTGGCTTCGACCCATTTGGTGAAGTAGTCGATGGCGACTAGGATGAATTCGTGACCGTTGCTGCCTGGCGGAGCAATTTTCCCAATGACGTCAATTCCCCAAGTGGCAAAGGGCCAGGGTGTAGTCATGCAGTAGAGATCGTGAGGAGGTAGATGATTGAGGTTGGAGAACCGTTGACACTTGTCGCAGCTTCGGACGAAGTGTATGCAGTCTGCTTCCATGGAGATCCAGTAGTAGCCCATCCTGAGAATGATTTGCATTAGGGCTCGGGCGTTCATGTGGGGACCGCAAGCCCCATTGTGGACTTCGTTCATGAACTTGCTTGCTTCTTCTTGGCTGATACATCGTAGGAGTGGTCCATGGTAGCGTTTCTTGTATAGCATGTCCCCAAGGATGACGAAGTGAGAGGCAAGGCGTTTTAGGGCCATGATGCTTTTGGTTTTGATTCCTTCTCTGTGTTGACCTTTCTCGTTCATGAAGGTGGTTTCCCCGTTCTTGAGGTATTGGAAGATCTGGTTGTACCATGGCTCATTGACGGGCTCGGGTTCTGATTCGATCTCACAACAGTAAGCAGGAATTTCCTTTCGTCCGACTTTGAAGGGTTTGATTGCTTTTCCTTCGGGGATTTCCACGAGTGAAGCCAAGGTGGCTAAGGCATCTGCAAACCTGTTTCGGTCTCTTGGCAGGTAGTGGAAGGTGACCTCTTCGAACTGTGTGATGAGGTCCTTCATGCAGGCGTGATATTTTTGCAAGACTGGGTCTATGGTTTTCCATTTGTTAGAAACTTGGTTGATGATCAGGGCTGAGTCCCCATAGACTTCGAGTTTCTGGATATTCCTTTCGAGTGCAGCTTGCAGTCCGGCAGGGCAGGCTTCATATTCGGCGGCATTGTTGGTTACCTCGAAATTGAGTTTTATGGCGATTGGGGTGTGCTCGTCCTTGGGGTCTACCAAGAGCATACCGATGCCGTTGCCCTTTTTGTTGGCTGCTCCTTCGAAGAATAGTTGCCATCGATTTTCGCCTTCGATTGTGAAGATTCCCTCGTCTGGAAATTGTGGTTCGGGACCTCGAGCTTCGTCGGTTGGGAAGTCAGCCAGTTGTTCAGCCATTATCCGTCCCTTGATCGACTTTTGGTTCACGTATTTGATGTCAAACTCTGCTAGGAAGAAAGACCATTTGGCGAGCCTCATTGACAGAGATGGTTTGTCGAAGAGGTATTTGACTGGATCCATTTTGGAAACCAAGTGTACCGTGTGCGACTACATGTAGTGTCGTAGTTTTCCGACTACCCATACCAGAGCTGCGCAGGTTTTCTCAAGGGCTGAGTAATTGAGTTCGCTGCCTTGAAACTTTCGATTGACGAAGTAGATGGCGTTTTCGACTCGTGATTCTTTCTTTTCTTGACAGAGCATGGCTCCAACTGCGGTGTCGGTCACAGTTAGGTATAGCAACAGTGGCTTTTCCTCGTGGGGAGGACAGAGAATCGGAGGACTCACAAGGTATGCTTTTATTTTCTCAAAGGCATCTTGGCATTCTGAGTTCCATTCGACGTCGGCATTCTTCTTCATCAGTTTGAAGATTGGCTCGCACATGGAGGTCAATTGGTTGACGAAGCGGCTGATATATTGCAGGCGGCCCATGAAGCTTTTCACCTCTGTCTGAGTTTGCGGTGGTCTCATTTCGATGATGGCCTTGATCTTTTGAGGATCAACCTCGATGCCTCTCTCGGTGACCATGTATCCCAAGACCTTGCCTCGGCTAACCCCAAATGTGCATTTGGCCGGGTTTAGCCTCATGGAGTGTTTTCAGAGGCGATTGAAGAACTTTCTCAAGTCTGTGAGGTGTTGCCCATCTGATCCCTTTGAGTGGATGATCATGTCGTCGACGTACACTTCGATCTCCTTGTGAATCATATCGTGGAAGAGGGCGGTTGCTGCCCGTTGGTAGGTAGCCCCAGCATTCTTTAGTTCGAACGGCATTACTGTGTAACAGTAGGTTCCCCAGGGTTGTGAAGGCTGTCTTTTCTTGATCTTCTTCGGCCATCTTGATTTGATTGTAACCGGCAAACCCGTCCACGAAGGACTTGACTTCGAAATTGGTTGTAGTGTCTACCAACATGTCAATGTTGGGTAGTGGAAAGTCGTCCTTGGGACTTGCCTTGTTGAGATCTCGGAAGTCCACGCAGCAGCGCACTTTTCCATTGGCCTTGGTGACCGTGACTATATTGGAGAGCCATGTGGGGTACTCGATCACCCTGATGAAACCGACGCGGAGCATTTTCTCGATCTCTTCCTTGACTTGTAGAGACCATTCTGGCTTGATTCGTCGTAGCTTTTGCTTGATGGGCTTAGCCTCGGGATTCAAGGGAATCCGATGTTCAACAATGTTTGGATCTAATCCAGGCATGTCTCGATAGGACCAAGCGAACACGTCCACGAATTCTTTGAGCAGTGCAGTCAATGCGTCTTGCTCTGTGCCGGTGAAGAAACTTCCGATTTGCGTCTCTTTTGGCTCTTCAGCAGTTCCCAAATTCACTTTGGTTAAAACCTCCTCGGCAGCTTGGGCCCGGTTTTTCTCTCGTTTGACAACATGCTTAAAGATGTGCTTAATGTATTGTTCGTTTAATGTGTCTGCTTCTTTATCAAGTGAATCGTTATTAACTGTTGGTGTGTTAGTTAATTTATCAGTTGTTAAAGATGCAATGAGAGGATACTCGGAAAGATCGAAGCATTCATTAAGAGCATACGGGAATACATTATTGGCAATGAGTTCGTAATCTTCTGGCGTGAGGCCATCAGATGACTCAAGAGACTCAAATTCAAAGATAATGGACTCAGTATGAGTTATGACACTGGACTCTAAGACTCGAGGGGTCAGACCAAGTTGTTCGATCATGTCCTTTTTGCTGGCAGTGGGTCCGGAGAAGGTGGCCCAGTTATTGAGTGGTAATGAGCTTGATAGGAGGCAGGGTTTGAAAGACTTTGTGTCACCGTTCCCGATCATGGCTATCACAGAGTTATCAGAAACAAAATCGATTAGATCTGGCATCTCGATTTCTTCTTTGAAGAGCAGGTGGAGCAGTGGCTCGTTCCAGGCATTGTCTGCAGAGTCTTTTGCTCTTGTCTTGGGCATTGCTAGCTCGAATTCGTCTTGCTTGCTGAAGACAAAGGTGTGGACAGAGAGTTTTTCGAGTTCTTCTGCCAAAGAGGGAGTTTTTCCGAACCAAAATTCGTTGTGAATAGTGGTAGTCGTGGGTCCCGGCAGAGGTGGTTCGTCGAGAAATGCTCTTCGGACGGGATTTGCCTTGAGGCCTCTGAATCTTGCAATGTTCTGTTGGAGCTTGTCCATGGTTGTCGGCCCGCTTTGTTTGGCTTTGATCAACTCTGTTCCCTTTTCTGGATCTTCTTTCAAGTTGTTATCCTTTTTTGTGAAGTACTTGGTTATGTCGAAGCTGTAAGGACGAAGATCGGAGGTTGCGCGCAAGCCTCTTTTGTTATTTGTGGAGCGTTTCCGTGCAGCTCGCTTGTCTTCCGCGATGTGTTCGGGAGTAGGAATGTATCCCAGGCCATGCAGGGTATTCTGTTCTTTGATATTGATAATCTGTTGGGTGCCCTGATGGCGTTTTCCCAAACCGAGCCCCGGGATGTAGTTCATGTGCTTCATCATTTTCATCGGGGGAGGAATCTTGTCCCAAATCAGAGGCAAGTCTATGTGGCATACCTGGGCCTTTGGGCTTTCGATGGTGAATCCTGTTAGCATCATGCCGTCATCATCGTGTTTGATTTCTAAAACCGGGACGCCGTTGGTGTCGGTCTTTTCCGTGACTATGCTGTCGCATTAGATGATGGTTAGATCGGTTACTTGGACGAACTTTACGCATTGATGGAGAGTGGATGCCACTCCGTTTATCTGATGTAGCCAAGGGCGTCCCAAAATGGCAGTGAAGGTGATCGGGATGTCGATGACTTGGAAGTCTGTCGGGACCATTTGTTTTCCGAACCACAGGTTCAAGGTGGCTATTCCCAAGACTGGGCGGGATGTTGAGTCGTATGCCTTGATTGCCTGAGTTGAGGGCTTTAGATCAGTTGCTTTGATCCCTAGCAAATCCATCATTTTGGCTGGAAGGACGTTCATGGATGATCCCCCATCTACCAAGACCCGAGGGAGACGACGCTCGTCCAGTTGAACCGCATGTAGGGGTTCGTTGTGGTCAGCCCCAAATTTTGGAAGGTCGAGCTCTGTGAAAGTGATGATGTTGCTGTAACTGACGTTGCCGATCATCTGAACTGCTTCATCAGGTGTCACTGTGATGGGAACCATGGTCTGGGCCAGGCTTTCTTCCAACTTGAGCTTGTGCGGGTAAGATGAAGTGAGTAAGGACCAGAGCGAGATGTTAGCCTGAGTACGCTTGAGCTGGGCTAAGACAGGATCTTCAGCCTTTGGGTCCATGGTTTCAGCTTCTTTGGCATAGGGCCCCTTTTCTGTTCGTGGCTCAGGTATGGCTGGCCTTTTGTCTGCCCGTGGAGGATTTACTGGGATTTGACCGGAACGTGTCAGGACATTCACCTCTGGCTGTACTGCTTTGCTTGCCTCTCCTTTCTCTGTAATGGGAGGACCTTGGTTGGCGTAGGGCCAGACTGCGCACTTCAATTCGTTCACCGTCATGGCTTTTATGGGGACATCCACAGTGGCTTTGAGATCTTCCCAAGACAGGGGTTGCGGTATCTGGACCTTCGGGCCTTCGGTGGCGGTGCGGAGCTCGTCCCAGCTGATCATGGAGCAGACGTTGCCGTGGCCTTGTGCAGAGCTAGGCTGAGGAGATTTGCTGGAGTAGATGACGTAGTAGTCAAACTTTCCTGAGGGTTCTCCAAGGGTTCCGACTGTGGGATCACCGGATTCATACCTCTTTTTCAGTTTTTGTTGAGAAGAGGGTTTCTTCTTTCTTCGAGGACGGCCCTCGTTCATTTCGTCCTGGAATTCCATTTCCAGACAAGCACTGCAATCGCAGACGTCCCACCAGATATGTTCGTTGTTCGGCGGTAGTACCGGGATCTCAGGAGGCTGAATGGGCAGACTTTCCTCCGGAGGGTCTTGTGGTTTTATGTCATAACAGCATGGCTCGTACGAGGGCAACAGGTTGACTTCTGGGAGACAATGAGAGGCGTTAGAAGCTGCAGGAACAGGCATGACTTGGGAAGCCCCAGGTAGTTGGGTGGCTAATGTTCTGAATTGGTGCATGGCACCTTCGATCCAGGCTTGTTGCTCACCTTGATGTTTCTCGATAGCCATGAGAATCTGCCAAACTTCTTCCAATGTTGGGAAATTTCTTGGGGGTAAAGTCCCGTTCTCATCGTTATTGTCCACTGACTTGGCCATGAGGATTTGACGGACTGTCCTGGTGACAGAGCTGGGAAGGAGGTAGGACCTTGCTGTTTTGACACTGGGAGACGGGTTCCTGGGTACTCTTGATCACTCTCTGTTAGCTAGAGGGGGTGACGGGCAAGGTTTAGACACAGGAATGACCTCTCGGGATAAAAGGGGGAAAGCTCACGTGGCATGCGGTTTCCGTTTCTTTTATTTATGATTTTTTTTTTGTTGTTTTAATTTACTAGTGTTTTCTTAGAATCCTAGGTAGGTTGGAAAATATTGCTCTTCTTTTTCGCAACTATGCTAGATCCTGGGTCAGTGGAGACCATCTGTGCGGCTATAAGCCCCTCGTTTTGCACCTGTATTTCGACATCCCAGGGTGGACAGCCCCGGGCGAGGGTCCTATAGGGCAAGCGGTTTCCACCGGCCTAAAAGAAAAATCGAACCTAAGGACCGAGCCTGTCATGTTCGTTTTAATGCGTTAGCCATGTGAATAGTGAACCGAGCCGGCCACTGAGTCAAGATCAGGTCAAGAGTTTGGCATGACCTCTCTTTACCTTGCTTGCGCAAGGGATCTGTGACGTTAGGCGTTGGCTGGGTCATATCGTCATGGCTGACGTATCAAAGGCTTAATGACATGGTGTCATGTGGGCATGGATGTATATCCGGGACGGAACATCGTGCTGGCGTAGCTTGAAATCAAGATCGAGTCAAGATTTTAGCATGACCTTTCATCGCTTTGCTTGCGCAAGGGATCTTGCTTTCCGAGCCTTGACTCGTAAAATGGCCGGCATGGTATATGTATCCAGCCGTATGACACGGACTGGGTAAAAACCAACCGAGTCTGGACAAAGTGTGACTCAAGACTCAAACGTGCAGGGTTGACGCTTGGCTAGGATGGGATGTTTGGAATGATCCCGTGCGCGTCCGAGAGGCCTAGGAAGACCTAACGAACTGCAACTGAGACCACTCCGGGTTGAGGGTTGTAGTGTGCAGTGTATCCGAGGCAGCAGTGCGCGTAGCATGCGGTGTAACCGAGGCAGCAGTGTGAGTAGTGTGCAGTGTAACCGAGGCAGCAGTGCGCGTAGTGTGCGGTCTCTAAAATTCTTTTTCTGAGTAAAACAGAAGTTTTTGAAGAATTTTTAAATGTATGCACAGATGTATATTGATGCATTTTTTTTTTGTATTTTATTTTTTTTGTAAAATAAAAACGAAGCACGTGCACACACACACAACAGTTAAAGGAAGGGGTAAAATGAAAGTTTGACCCTCATCATCGTTTTAAAAATCTTTTGTTTTGTTTAAAAGTTTTTTTTAAAACAAAATTTCCCCAGTGGAGTCGCCAACTGAAATTACCCGGATCCGATAGGCAGCGCGCTCGCGCCCCCGGCATCTGGCATCATTTCGTTTCGGAGCGTCGTTGCCTCGCTGTGTTTTCGCTTTGTAGAGTCGCCACGCCGTTTTCATTATTAAGCCCAAAACATTGAAAAAGGGCATCAGTTTAAAGATAATTTTAAAACTGTTTTTTGTGTGATGAGATTTTGAGTTCGGAGGTCAGATGACTCCTCGGGAAGAGAATATTAGAATCTTAGAGCTCACCCGAGTCGCCTCGTAAAAACGAGTCTTTCGGATACCCCTAATATCCTTTAAAATGTTGTGTGTGTGTGTGCTTTAAAAATGCATGCTGTATCGGATGTCTAAATTGTGTACTATGTATTGAAATGCCTTGAAATAGTGAAGGAAGGAAGCCTTACCAATGTTGGTTCGTGTCTGTCTTCTGCTGAGGAATAGTGTTTGAGGTCAGAGTAGCGTTCCGGATTGCTTTGAGGATGTCGGTTGTCTGCGGACAGAGTTTCGCGTGAGTTGAGATTGCAGCCGCGTTCGGCAGAGGTTCGGGCGTGCGTAGGGATCGTCTGATCGGGCCTGGGCAGGTTCGGCGTGCGTTGGAATCGTTGGTTGGATTCGGGCGAGGTTCGGCAAGGTTTGGGATCGCCGGTTTGACTCGGAAAGAGCCGGACACCGTGGGAAAGACTGTGCAAGGCCTCGGAGTACCACGAGGGGCCTCAGAGTACCTCGAGAGTGCCTCGGGGCAGCGCGGGAGCGTCGCGGGAGCGCTCGGAGAGGCTTCGGAGCACCACAAGGGAGCTCGGAAGGCCTCGGAAGGATCCGAAAGGGGCCGGGAGTGCCCCGAAGGGTCTTAGAGGGGAAGCCTGAAGGCTAGGGAGGAAGAGAGAAGTGGGAGAGGTGTGTAAAATGAGGAGGGGGAGCCCTCTATTTATAGTGCCAGAAAAATGCAAAGAGGTCCGTACGGACCTCCTTGGTTATCCAGAATTTTGGATTTCCTCGATTTGAGGGAATATGTGATGATTGTGAATATTCTGGAATGATGGTGTCCCCTGTGCAAAGAGGTCCGTACGGACCATCTTGACATGCAAAGAGGTCCGTACGGACCAACTAAGCAAGAGGGTAATCATTTTCTCCGGGATTTGAGGGAATATTTTGGACTTTAAGGGGATTCAGTAATTATGAAAACAAAGAGGTCCGTACGGACCATTATTGCTTTTCCAATTTCCTAAAAATTTCCAAAAGGTCCTTTTGTCCCTTTTTATCCTAGAAAGGCTCCTCCCTTGGTTTGGCTGAGGGTTTGAGAGGGTTTTGAGAGGGTTTTGAGTGCCAAAAGTCTCCGAGACTGCGTTGATGAGTCTGCGGTGCTTCCCGTGTGTTTGAAAGAGGGTGATCCAGATTGGGGTACTTACACATGGGTGATTGACACGTGTCACTTAGGGGCATGGCCTATATTGTGAAATGGTATAAAAATGTGAGTGCTTCATTATTATGTAAGTTTTTTTCTCTCTATCTATGCTCTCTCCCTTGACAATTCTCTCCATTAATATTCTCTTTATTTCAGCAACAATCATTGATTCTCACGCCGGAGGGGTTTTACCGGAGCCACCCCCGGTCTAGTTCACCATTGTTTACTTGTGTGTAGGAGTCAAGGTGGGCCATCCCAAGAAGATCAGCCGGAGTATCCTCTTGAGCAGCTGGATGTTCAGCTCCTGTGCAACACTTTTTCCTGTGTAGCATCAGTTGGTTCCGTTGTCGGGACCTGAATGTTCTTCGTGGGGTGGTTTGGTGGAGTTTGGAGGTTGTTGGTGGCTGTCCGGTGGTGATTGCGAAGGTGATTTACTGCCTTTGTCCTTCAGTGGAGCCCAGAAGATCTTGTTGTCAGTGTGGTTGAGGGAGTAAATGCTGTTCGATTTGAAGATCAAGGTGGATTGCCAGTTATTGCTTGTCAGAAGTTGATTTATGGACTGTGGTTGTCTTTATTTCACGGTGCCATAAAGTTGTACTTGGTTGTAAACGCTGTTGGTCAATTAATACATGGTGTAAAGGTGTTTTGTTGCCAGAAAAGTGACTTGTAAAGTTGTCAGAATTATTGTTTAGTTGTGAAAAAGTGTTGTGTGGATTGAAGCATTTGTCAAAATCCATTTGTTTGACTGTCAAATATGATGATGGGGCAAGATAAGGCTACCCCCTCTAAGGCTGCTCAGAACTTAACGTTGGCAACCCCCAATGCTAAGGAAGCTCGTGCCGAGGCGGGATCTGATAAAGAGGTGGAGGTGCATACTTCTGAGACTGACTCCAGCATTAGGCGGGCTAGGGAGCAAGATGAAAGGGCGAGAATTGAGAAGGCCAAGGCAGTAGATGAAGGGCAAGTTCCCACAAAGTCAAAGGATGCAGAAGTAAGGGCAAAGATTAATAGGTTGAGGGAGGATAATGAAGCGTGGATACGAGTTCTTGCCAATAATCAACAGTTGAGGGAATTGAATGTGGAGTCTTCCCATATTCCTGAGAAGCTATTGGAGGGGCAGGCGGGAAGAGCCCCTGGCGGCGGGCAAGAGCGGGAGGTCAGCGCCAGTGTGGCCGATAGGCCAAGGCGAGCGATGGATATGCCGCCGCCCAGAGGAGCGGTTGGAGATGGTGTGCGGGATCCTGCCCATGCGAGAACAACAAGAGCCGTTGAAAGAAGGAAGGATGATGGTTTGGAGGCCAGGAGGAAAAAGAGAAAGAAAATATACCATAAATCAGGCAATTCCAGAGAGCAATCTTATTATTTTGAATAGGATAGTAATGAATCTAGTGGTTCAACGCACGACGAGGAGTATGTTCCTGGTAAGGCCCAGCATGCAGAGAGGTCCCATTTGTCGCGACATCCTGACATGAGGCATCATGACGAAAGAGCACCGCGGGATAGGGAGCGGAGGCGACAATAGAGGAAAGATAGAGAATATGAGAAAGAAAGGGAACGAAGAGCCGTAGAGGCGGCAAGGGCGGCTGAGGCCGAGAAGCTTGCTGAAGCCTTGAAAGCCGCAGAATTGGCCAAGGCTATTGAAATGGAGAAAGCTAAGAAGGAAGAGGAGGAAAGATGGAAAAATGAGATGACAGAAATGGCCAAGAAAATAAAGGAGTTAGAGGCGGGAACAAAGAAAGCTAATGAGAAGAAACCTTTTTTGGCTCCATTCATTCAGAGCATCAAAGGTGTTGCCCCAGACCCAACTTTCCGCGTGCCAAACTTATCGAGTTATTCTGGGAAGACTAGGGCAATAACCCATGTTGGAGTATTTGAGGCGACAATGTCTTTGTTGACTGAGAATGAGGCAGTGCTATGTCGAGCTTTGGTGAGTACTTTGGCGGATCACGCTTTGGAGTGGTTTTTAGCTCAGCCCGAAGATTCAATAACTGGATATTAGGATTTTAAGGAGAAATTTCTGGCGAGATTTAGTGCATCGGGATCGCAGCCAGTACAGATAACAGAATTGTGTAGTCTCAAGCAGAAGGAGGGGGAAGAGATCGCAACTTTCACGGACAGATTCATGGGAATAGCAAATCAAGTCGCGGATATTGGTCAGGGCATAATTATGTTGTACAATACCAGTTTGCATCCCGGTCATTTTAAGCAGGAGCTAGGAATGAGGTTGCCAAAAACTACGGGGGAACTGTATGAGAGAGTCAGGGGATTTTGTAGTGGAGCCAGAGTCAAGGCTAAAGGGGCGCAAGTGGCAAATTCGACGATGAAGAAAGTAATAAGCGAGAGGGTGGAAGTAATGCGAGATGACAAGAGGGGATCTGGCGGCAATCGAGGGGCGGGTCACGCGGGAGGAAGCGGAGGCCGTGGTGATGGACGTTCAGGGGGACAGAGAGACTACAAGCCAAAAACGGCCATTAAGTTTAGCTAATTGAACACTCCAATTAGCGAGATTATGAAGAAGGTGAACTTGCCCGAGCCCTTTCCCATTGCACCAGGAACTGAGGCGGCCAAAGATCAGAATAGTTATTGCGAGTTTCATAAAGATAAGGGGCACAAGACTGATAACTGTTATAATCTGAGGAGATTGATTCAAGGGAGGATTGATAGGGGTTTCCTACAGGAATACTTGGAGGAGAATGTTGGGCGAGATGATCAGCGGAGGCCGAAAAGAAATTTGGTGGATGTTATCCATGACCCTTTGCCCAGTGTGTCCCAATTGAATAATCAAATTATGACTTTGACGCATACGTTTGACGTTCCCCAGTTTCCCGCCAGCCAAGATAGAGTAATCAGATTCTCCAGGCGAGAATTGGTTGTTACTAAGAGTCATGGGAGTCAACCGATTATCATCACGATGTATCCAGTCAATAATATTGTGCAGCGAGTTATGGTGGACTCTGGAGCAAGTAGGAATGTGCTTTATTATGATGCTTTTAAGAGGATGAATTATACGGAGGCTAATTTGGTGCCTCATAAGGGATACCTGGAGGGTTTCACCAATCATTCAGTTAAGGTCAAGGGTACGATCATGCTAGATGTTGAGATTGGCGAAGGAAAGTTGGCGAGATGCGAGAACGTTGAGTTCATGGTGATTGATCTCGTATCCCCTTACAACGCAATAGTGGGAATCCCGTTCATGTTGAGCTTTGAGATGGTTCTGTCAATTCCCCACCAAAGGGTGAAGTATCCCACCTCCAATGGGATAGGCTGTCTGAAGAGTGAGGCGGTCACAGTAGTAAGAAAGCAGAAGGAAATGTTGAAAGCTAAGACGGAGAGTACAATTTCTATGACTACCAAAGTTGAATCCAGCCCATTGAAGATAAACATGGTTAAGATTGTAGAAGTAGAGAATGGTGATTCAGATTGGGTCATGACGGACATTATGAGAAATGAAACAGCTATGGTAGTGTCGGCGACAAACCGAGTTTCAGAGTCGGCGGTATGGGAATTTGGAGGAAAGTGGGAAGAGAGCGCGATGAATAAGCAGGAGTCTGATTCTGAAGCTCAGCGAGAATATGTACATGAGGTGGCGATGTGGTGAGAATTTGATACCGGCATGGCCGGGCGAGATGAGGCTGACGAAAGGAATTACTTGGCAATGGAGATGGTGAATGTGGCACCCAGCCTAAGTTATGCCAGGATTGTGAGGACGGTACGCATGGATGAGCCAAGAATTGAAGAGATTGTTGAGGGAAATGTTAAAGTGTCTATAGATGAGTCTGAGGACGATTGTGAAGCTATTGAGGTGGAGGACGCTCAAGGACGGCCTACTGGGAATACCTTTGTTGATCCCAGAAAGCCGGTTGTCGTCAGAGCGAGGAAAAGAAAAAGAATAGAGGTGGAAACCCTACAAGTGCGGGATGAGCCAGATATCCAGGCGGGAGAAGAGTTGGAGGAAGTAGAAATCAACTGTTATTTTCCAGAGCAAAAAGTAAAGATTGGCAAGCAGTTGTCGCGGGATGAGCGGGAATGTTTGATTGAGTTTTTGAAGGAGAATTTGGATGTCTTTTCTTGGAGACCTGAAGATATGAGGGGGATTGATGAAAGCGTAGCCCTGCACTGTTTGAATGCTGATCCTAATATAGAGCCATTTAAACAGAAAGTGAGGCATTTGTCGCCAGAAAAAGAGGTGGCTGTATTGGAGGAAGTGGATAAATTGCTGAAAGCGGGAATAATTGAGAAGATTCAATACCAAGTCTGGCTGGCTTGTCCGGTGATGGTGTTAAAGTCGAATAAGAAGTGGAGAATGTGCATTGATTTTACTGATTTGAATACGGCGTGCCCTAAGGATTGCTATTCTTTGCCCAAGATTGACAAGTTGGTAGATTCCATTGCTGGTCACAAGGTGTTCAGTTTCATTGATGCTTATTCGGGATACCACCAGATCAAGATGGCGGAGGAGGATAAGGCAAAAACTGCCTTTAGGACCCCAAAAGGAAATTTTTGTTACAAGATGATGCCATTTGGCTTGAAGAATGCGGGAGCGACATATCAGAGAATGGTCAATGAAGTGTTCAAATCTCAGATTGGGCGGAATATGGAAGCGTACATTGATGATATGGTGATCAAGTCCAAGGAAAATAACCATTTGTTAGATCTTGCCGAAACTTTCAAAAATTTAAGAAGGAATTCTATGAAGTTGAATCCTAGTAAGTGTACGTTCGGTGTGACGGCGGGAAAATTCCTGGGATTCTTGGTGAATCGGCGTGGGATTGAGGCCAACCCTGAGAAAATTCAAGCGTTGTTAGACATGTCGCCACCAAAGTCTATCCGGGAGATTCAGCGGTTGAATGGTAGGATAATCGCGTTGGGGAGATTTATTTCAAAGTCGGCAGAAAGGTGCTTGCCATTCTTCAAGGTGTTAAAGGGGGGGGGGAAGAAGTTTGAATGGAGCGAGGAATGTGGAGTAGCTTTTGAATAAATGAAAACTTATTTGGGGAAGCCGCCATTGTTGAGTAGTCTGGTGGAGGGGGAAGAGTTATTTGTTTACTTAGCAGCCTCTGATTATGCAGTTGCTGCAGTGTTGGTAAGGGAAGATGGAGGCATTCAAAAGCCTGTGTATTACGTTTCTAAGGCTTTGAGCGAGGTTGAGTCGAGATATTTTAATGCCGAGAAGTTGGCTTATGCATTGGTGGTGGCGGCAAGAAAATTGAGGGCTTATTTTGTCGCTCATACAATCGTTGTTTTGACTGATGCCCCTTTAAGAAAGATTTTGCAGCAGCCAGATTTCGCGGGAAGGTTGTTGAAGTGGTCAATTGAGTTGAACGAGTTTGACATTAGATATGAATCTCGCCGAGCTATTAAGGCGCAGGCATTAGCAGACTTCATTGCTGAGACGTCATTTACTAAGTCTCAGGCGGAAGTGGTGGAGGAGCGTGAGAAGAGGAAGGCGATAAAGCGAGTTGTGCCAAACTTGATTGAGGAGAAGGAGAGGCCGCTGGATTGTTGGGTTCTGTATGTAGATGGTTCGTCCGCGAAAGATAGAGGAGCGGGAATGGTTTTGGTGTCACCAGACGCAGAATGCGAGTATAAGAAGGCATTTAGGTTCAAGTTCCCAGTATCCAACAATCAGGCAGAGTATGAGGCATTGGTGGCGGGAATTAAATTTGCTCATGAAATTGGAGTAAAGAAGATTGTGATTCATTCTGACTCTCAGCTCATTGTGAACCAAGTGCGGGGCGAGTATGTGGTGGTCAATTCATTTCTGATAAAATATTGTAACCTGGCGAGAAGCATTTTGAGCAGTTTTGAGTTTTGGGAACTCGTGTTTATTGATAGGGCAAAGAATTCAAAGGCTGATGCGTTAAGTAGGTCAGCGGGAAGCGAGGCTAGCGAGGCCCCAGTTGAGCCCCTGGTGGAGTATGTGGATATGCCGGCGATTAACAGGCCCAAGGTCATGGAGATAGGTGAAACAGAGAAGAATTGGGTGACAGAAATGAAGGATTTTTTAGACAAGGGCGAATTGCCGCCTGATGAAGAAAATGCTAAGCTAGTAAAGGTGACTTCTCCGCGATTTACTGTCCAGGATGGGATCTTATATAGAAAATCTTTCTCAAAGCCATTGATGAGGTGCGTAGAGTCGGGAATGGTGGCGAAGGTTTTGTTTGAAATTCGTGAAGGTGTTTGTGGGGGCCATCTAGGAGCAAGATCCCTGGCAGAGAAGGTTTTGTTCCATGGTTATTATTGGCCGAGTTTGAGGAAGGATGCGAAAGAGTATGTACGGAAATGCGAGAAGTGTCAGAGATTTGGAAATATCCCGCGGCAACCAGCCACTGAGCAGACACCGATTGTCGCAACTTGGCCCTTTGATATGTGGGGTATAGATCTGATTGGACCATTCCCAAAGGCCAAGGGAGGATGTCAGCATGTGGTTGTCGCCGTTGATTATTTTACAAAGTGGACGGAAGCGAAAGCCTTGGCAACGATAAGCGAAGATAATGTGATCAAGTTTGTTCAAGAAAACATTTGGTGTAGATATGGGTTGCCCAGGGCTATTATCTCTGATCATGGAACACAATTCGGGAAAAAATTTGCAGCGGAGTGCAAGAGGATGAATGTGAAGCATTGGATGTCAGCAGTATATAGGTCGCAGTGTAATGGACAGGCTGAGGCAGCAAACAAGCAAATTATTGCCGCCTTACGCAAGAATTTGGAAGGCAGAGGCGGCGCATGGTTAGAAGAATTGCCAACATCATTATGGTATGTCAGGACCACAATAAAGGGCTCAACTGGTGAAACAGCATTTGCTTTGACTTGTGGATCTGAGGCCATGGCGCCTGCCGAGATTGCACTGCCGACATACCGGGTGACTTACTATGATGAGGCGAGAAATGGACAGCGACGGTGCAACGACCTTGATTTGGTTGATGAGAGAAGGCTTCAAGCGAGAATGAGGATGGTGAATTATAAGCAAAGGATGAAGGCTCAACACGACAAGCGAGTAAACAAGCGGTCTTTCAATGTAGGTGACTGGGTGCTGAGAAGTGCGGAGGCTACGGGACCCAAGCCAGGATTCACCAAGTTGAATGAAAAGTGGAAAGGGCCGTCACTACAAGAAAACTGACAGATTTCGACGAAAATTAGCGACGGAAATAAATCCGTCGCTAATACCGATGGATTAGCGACGAAATAGCAAAGACCTAGAGTGAAAAACAAAAAACGAAATTAGGAAGAGATTACCGACGGATTTAGTGACGGATTTGCCGACGGATTTCATTTCGTCTCTAATTCGTCACCATTTTGGCGCCAAAAATTTGCGCACTTTTTACCGATGGATTTATGACGGAATGGCGACGGATATTTTTACCGACGGATTTGAGTCGTTGCTAAATTATTTAAAATAATTATTAAATTTATATTTTAGGTTAGCGACGGATTAGTGACGGATTTAATTACCGACGGATTAAAATCCGTCGGTAAATTAATTACATATTATTACCGACGGATTTGAGTCGTTGCTAAATTATTTAAAATAATTATTAAATTTATATTTTAGGTTAGCGACGGATTAGTGACGGATTTAATTATCGACGGATTATAATAGAAGAGGGACAGACAATAGCATATATACTTTTTTATTTTTTTATATTTTTTTTTGGATAAATAAAACTATTTTTGGTAGTGATTTTTTTATAAAAAGTTATATAAAAAAGTTAAGAATTTTTAAAGAAATGAAAGTATATAATAGAAAAAAGAGAGACGGACAATATCATTTACTTTTTTAATTAATTTTTTATTTGGATAAATAAAGCTATTTGAGATGTTAGTTAGTAATGAAAATTTTAAAAAAAAAGTTATATAAAAAAGGTTAAGAATTTTAATGAAATGAAAGTATATAATAGAAAAAAGAGAGGCGGACAATAGCATTTACTTTTTTAATTATTTTTAATTTTTTTTTGGAAAAATAAAACTATTTGAGATGTTGTTTAGTAGTGAATTTTTTTTTAAAAAAAAATTTATATAAAAAAGTTAAGAATTTTTAAAGAAATAAAAGTATATAATAGAAGAGGGACAGACAATAACATATACTCCCTCCGTCCCACACCAATTGATACTTATTTCCTTTTTTGCTTCGTCCCACACCAATTGATACTGTCCAAAATGGAAGGGAATCTTTACTATTATTCTCACTCATTCTCTATCCTATTTCACTTTTACACTCACAACATTCTCTCTCCTAACTATTCCTCCCACTCATTCTCTCTCCTATTTAATTTTTCATACTCACAACATTTTCTTCCACTTTTTCTCTCTCTTACTTTTCCTTAATATCTGTGCCCATTTTTTTGGTATCTATTGGTGTGGGACGGAGGGAGTATACTTTTTTAATTTTTTTTTTTTTGGATAAATAAAATTATTTGAGATATTGGTTAGTATTGGATTTTTTTCAAAAAAAAAACTTTACATTTATAAATAAAAAATTAAAAAAATTTACCCGTCCCTGATTTCTTTATTATACATTCATTTGTTTATATTTTTTCTAACTTTTTTTATATAACTTTTTGAAAAAAAAAACTAAAAATGTCCAAAATATTTATTTATATTCATAAAAAATAAAAAACTATACATTTATAAATAAAAATTAAAAAATTTTACCCGTCCCTAATTTCTTTATTATACTTTCATTTGTTTATTTTTTTCTAACTTTTTTTATATAACTTTTTGAAAAAAACTTTCAATACTAAAAAATGTCCAAAATATTTATTTATATTCATAAAAAATAAAAAAAAACTATACATTTATAAATAAAAATTAAAGAATTTTACCCTATTACCCTATACCCTATACCCTATATATCCTATACCTTATACCCTATACCCTATACCCTAAACCCTATACCCTATACCCTAAACCCTATACCCTGTACCCTATACCCTATATACTATATATCCTATATCCTATACCCAATACCCTATACCTTATACCCTAAATTCTATACCCTATACCCTATACCCTATATACCATATACCCTAAACCCTAAACCCTATATCTTATACCCTGTACCCTATACCCTGTACCATATACCCTAAACCCTATACTCTAAATCCTATACCCTATACCCTGTACCCTATACCCTATACCCTATACCCTATATACCTTATACCCTATACCCTAAACCCTATACCCTAAACCCTATACCCTATACCCTATATCCTATATACTATATACCCTATACCCTAAATTCTATACCCTAAACCCTATACCCTATATTCTATATCCTATACCCTATACCCTAAACCCTAAATCCTAAACCCTAAAACCTATACCATGTACCCTATACCCTATACCCTAAACCCTAAATCTTAAACCCTAAAACCTATACCCTATACTCTATACCCTATACCCTATGAGGTTTAGGGTTTAAGGTATATGAGATTTAGGGTATGAGGGTATATTAATAAGTATTATTAATATTTTAAAAGTATAATTATTTTTTTTAAAATTTATTTTTGAACTGAGCTAAATATTTTAGACTTTTTTTGGTAATGAAGTTTTTTAAAAAATTTATATAAAATAAGTTAGAAATTAACTAAATAAATGAGGGACAGACAATATCCTTCACTATGAGTATTTTTTTTTTTTTTTTGAATAGAGATAAATGTTTTAGACTTTTTTTTAGTAAGAAAGTTTTTTTCAAAAAAAATATTTAAAAAAATTATTTAAAAAAAATTATTTAAAAAAATTGATATTAGACATACTACTTTAACTAAAATTTTGGGTAAATCAAATAAAAGCATGTAAATATTTTAGATAACTTTTTGTAAATTTCAGTAATAAAAAAAGTCTAAAATATTTTTTCCTAGCCAATAAAAAATAATAAAAATTACTAATTATTATTCGTACTATTATTAATATTATTACTGTTTATATAATTAATATTAATATTAATTAATTAATCAATTATATAATTAATAATTCATTAATAAATATTATTGATAATA